>VMDR010013249.1:0-25249 GCA_007922815.1 Macrotus californicus | reverse complement strand
AGGGCCACATATTTTCACAAAAGGCAATACTTTACATGTCAAATGTATCTCATTTGGTGTTTCGATGAAGGAAAGTTACTGTTAATCATTGTTTTCCAAAGCCATGAATACATGACGTTCTTAAAAAGTTTGATTTAAAGAAGGCTTGGCTTATTACCATGCAAACTGCTATTTTTACCATCCTCAGACCTTCAATTATCGCTATTTAAAATAATTTTCAAGAAATTGGAGCAGAATGTGAATATCGCTAATGCACAGAAATTATTTGGTTTACTGGGGGAATTCTGAAAACACTTGGATCAACTTCAAGTACATGCTCTATTTTTTTAGTGTATGAGAGCAAAAAAAATAATATATCTTAAGGCAGATCTTCTTCATTCATTGACTTACTTGTATGTATTTGACCTTATCAATAAAGCAAAATTTTCAATAAAATCCTGGAAATCATTCTTATGACCACAGCTGGTGAAGGGGGGAGGGGGTAGAAAGTAAAATAAAAAACAGAACTATGACTATTCATGAATAAGTTAAGTTTCCATGCTGTAGGACAAATTGTGCTTCTGTAAAATTTTTTTTAAGATTTTATTTATTCATTTTTAGAGAGAGAGGAAGAGAAGGAGAGAGAGGGAGAGAAAGATCAATGTGTGGTTGCCTCTCATGTGCCCCATGCTGGGGACCTGGCCTACAACCCAGGCATGTGCCCTGACTGGGAATCGAACTGGCCACCCTTTGGTTCACAGCCCACGCTCAATCCACTGAGCTACACCAGCCAGGGCTGTAAAATTTAAAATATTTGAAAAAGCACTTCCATTGGCTATAGCCAAGAGGAGACACATTTTTTTTGTTTACTTCTCAGCAGTTAGAAGTCAGTTATACCTAAAATAAAATTTCAAAAAAAAACCTAACAAACTATAGAATTATTTTAGAGGTTAGTTCTACTCAATAATCTCAAAATTGAGGTAGATTTATAGAAGTAACACACTCAAAACTTTTCTGATGCTCATTCAGATAACATCAGTGATGCAGACTCTGCTGAAGATTGACTAATTGACCCAAGGACAAAAAAATAAAAATATTGGGACAAAAATTCACCTGAAGGGTAATAAAGAATGCTCTTGTTCCTTGTCGGAAGCCTGCTTTCATCTGCATTGTGAGCCATGGGGACCTACCCTCTTTGCTTATTCTTTCCTTTGTAAATCAGAGCCTTCAGCATTTGTTGGAATCAAAACAAAAAGCCAGACAATGCTAGATGTCAAAGTTGGCATCTCATTGAAATTTACTTCTGAGCCATAAAATGGTTTAGATTCTGTTTATTTTGAACAGTTTGGGCTTATCCACCCCTTTTCAGGAAAAAGGCATTTATTTTTGCATGAAAAATGAGAAGCATATATTTGTGGGGATTTTTGTAGTCAATATACATGAAGAAAATATATTTCCAGTGCAGAAATAAGTTGTGTGGGGAAAAAAATGCTTACATGTGTTTATATGCTTTTTTTCTCTTAAGGAATTTCATAGATTTTTATCAAGTTTTTAAGAAAAAAACATTACTGAATAGCTGATCTTCAGAGAAACTATTCTGGATTACTAAAAATAATAGAATAAATGAATATATAAGTACAGGAAGTTTAGATTTTCAAAGCTATTAGAGTTGTAATTAATCTTTTAAATGTTCTTATTAAAAGAAGGGAAGAGGGAGTGAAGAGGCTCTCTTTGCTGAAGTTGCTTAGAAAATGTCAAGGGTTGAGGCCATCCGCATCTAAAATCTCAATCAAATGGAACCAATCAACTTCCTCTAAAGAAAATGCATCCCCCTCCTCCCTAAGCCACATTTGAAATGGAAAATAGGTCCTTCATTAATCAGAAACACAGAATTACCTAAAATTATTAAAATGGAGAATGGGATTCAGTACATCTGGGGCAGAGCCTGAGATTCTGCATCTTTAACAAGTTCTCAGATGAAACCACCACTGCTGCAGACACTGTACAGCCAGGCCTACGGCTGGTGCTAAGTGCTGTGGTGAGCCAAGAAAAGGCTGCATGGTGTTATATCTGACTTGCTAATTTGTCTTGCTTTGGCACTTGGTTTACTTTTGTTTGTCACCTTATACTCTAGGGCGAGCATCATTGCCTTAAATCTACGTTATTTTCATTGGCTGCTAACTTAACTGTTCTCCCTGCCTCCATTCTGTCTTCCTCCCCAAAATTATTATGATGAGTGATAGTATTATTGTTGTTGTTGTTATACTATTACTCATGCTGACTACCAGATATTCTTTTAAATTCTTCATAAGTACTGTGTCATTAATTCATTCTCCTGACACATTAGTCATCTGCCAAAATATTATTCTAATATGACTCTCATGTGAGAAACCTTTGGGCAACTCCAAAAGTCATCTCAGGATGGGTTCAGATTTCTTTCCCCTGAACTCCCGCATGCCACCGTCATTGTTCTAGAATCAGAACTTCCCAGGTGAGGCCAATCTCTACTTTGCACCATTTTGTATGAAGTGTAAAGTCTAACCTACCCTTGGTTAACTGGTAGACAGTCACCTTTTGATAATCTATACTCTGTGTCTAAAATGTTGTCATTGTTTCCCTAGTTTATATGTGGAGCTTTATAATTTTGATAATACTCTGTGCACAAGAAAGACTACCAAGCTTTAATATGTCTAGGTCATTCGGTGTTTAAAAAGATTCAGTAGTAAAAAGATTCTAAGAACTCTCAAAGGGAAAGCAAGAGGGGATCTAGCGGGACCAAGGGTAAATGGGAAGGTGCATTCTAATTTTTCTTGTCCCTGTTAATCAATGTATATGGTGATAATGTTAGGTTAAGAATATCCTAGAATTTTGAGGGGGTATAGTTTTCATAAGCTGTAGATTTCCAGGATAAAAGTGCACATGTTCACAAATATTCATATCAGCACTAGTCACGATAGCAAAAGATGGGAAAAAAACAGAAGTCCATCAACTGGTAATAAATAAACAAAATGTGGTGCATCCACACAATGGAACTGTGTTCAGCTCTAAAAGGGAATATAGTTACGGATGCATAAAACAGCATGGAGTAAACTTGAAAACTTTATGGATAAGTGAAAAGGGCCAGACACAAAAGATCTCATATTATATGATGTCATTTCTACGAGATATTTGGAATAGGCAACTCTATGGAGACAGAAAACAGAGGAGTGGTTTCCAGAAGCTGAGGGGAGGGAAGATTTGGGGATGGAGTTTTCTTTTGAGGTGATAAAATATTTTGAAACTAGATACAGGTGGTAGTTTTACAGCATTTTAAATATAATAAATGCCACTGAGTTATATGTCTTAAAATGGTTAAAATGATGATTTTTATATTATCTGAATTTTATCAGATTACAAAAATATGCATGTTTGAGAGAGGTGGGGTATTATACTGTCTGTTACTCACTGAATTTACTGGTCTCATGAGGGCACTAAAGTCTCTCCTAACGGCCAGCAGACTGGCCTTTTTCTCCTTAAGTTTCCATCTGGACCTCAAATGACCAAAAGGACTATAAGGGAGCCCCTGGCACAGACTTTTAATTCCTTCATGCTTATTTTACCAATTCAAACAAACTCTCTAAAATTCTGGGCCCTTCATGATGACTTGTCATGACTTGACCTTATTGAACTTAGCTCTCCAAATTTAACCTGTTTTATACAGATAAATCCTGTGAATGTATAAACACAACTTTCACCTCCATTTTTTTTCCTGATATTATTAACCCCTGGTGAAATACTCCACTGGCCCCACTAGACACATCCTATCCATTTTCAAAGACCTAGCTAAGTCTGTATCAGTACTTATCACCAACCTTTGTGGAAGATTTTGTTTCCTTCTGAAGTGGTAAGTTATGTGCAACTCCCAAATGTCCATTAATTGTGGCCTTGTCTTAACTAGTTCACGAGAACTGAGGATTGAGACAGTCTGTGTCAATGTGACTTATATAAGACTCTAGGTCACGGATCTCAAAACTGTTTAGTTGTTGTTTCCAAGAAAGCTTTGCCCATAAAAAATACACTATAAGCTAATAAATAACTTTACAGCTTAGTTCAGGAACTTCCCATGGATCAATTTATAAGTGACACCTAGAAAAAAGCCTACTTATTATCCAGTTTACTTACCAAGACTCACTTCAAGACCTTCACTGTACTGTGTCTGCCATGTGAACCAACTAACTGACAAATTACACCCAATTCCAATCAATTTTCCCACCTTTAAAGATCTGTCTTAACCAGCGGAACTCAGACCCTAAAGTTCTATAAATATACAAATTTTGTTTTCCCCAATTCAAGCATTCCCAAAACTCTACCAAAATGGTTTTCTCCCTCAATGCAGTATATCTTAAAGAGGTTTAGTTTTGCTTAACTAGCAACTTTCTAGTAACAATTCAGAAGAGTTCAACATCTTACAGTATGAACAGGGTTTCTTTACACTCATTGTAGCCACTGAACCCTGGTGGATACAAAGGGATGCACTTCATAGAGAAAGAAGAGTGGAAGGGAGGGCTTGTGTGTACAGTTTTGGGAGGAATAGAAGGAAAGAAAGGAAGAAAAAAGAAAGGAAGGAAGGAAGGAAAGAAGGAAGGAAGGAAGGAAGGAAGGAAGGAAGGAAAAAAGGGAGGAAGAGGAAGGAAGGAAATAAGAGTCCCGTTGTCATTTCATATGGAAATGCCATGATGTGAGCTATCATCATGCAAACAGCTTGTGTTATTAAGAGCTGATGTTTGGGAAGAAACCAGTTGTGAGTCAGAGCTTCTCTTTTAATTATACACATAATTATTAGCCAACCTCTGTGACATACATACATTTTCAAGTAAAAACTATTTTTCCTCTTAATTTTAAGGTAATTCTTCTTGAATCAAAGCATAGCTCTCATAGCCAGGATCAATAGAAGGCCTCCTGAAGCTGCAATAGAGGCATCTCTGATTCTGTTCCCTCCATGGGAGAAGGGGGTCGAAGTGATTGAACAACTACTGATACCCACATAGACTTCTATACGGTGAGTTCATCTCTCCATTAACATGCTTAGCACTGATTATCCCCAATTACATTCTCGTGCATCACAAGTGATAACCACATGGATTATTCATTACATATGACCTGAAAATTAAGGAAAGAACGCAGGATTAGAAATAAGGGAAATACCACTGACTCAGAAACTGGTGCCTCTGGGGAACAAAAATCCCTATACAGCCTGAATGGAAAAAGCCCTTACTCATGTTATCAGCAAAACCTTAAAATTACTACTAGAAAGAAAATTATAAAGCACACCACAGTGCAGTATTAGGGGAGGAGGTTCTTTTTATGCATAGAATAAATCCTAACCACAAAGGAAGTAGCAAAAGAGAAATAGTCTTCTGAACAATTACTCGCTATTGACATTACCCTAGCTTACTTCATAACCTTTAGATTTCCAAACATACTAGAATATTACAGGATTTCTGGAAGATTTTATACCCATTTCATTTTTCTAATTACTAATTATGCAGCCAAGACATTCTCCCTGGAAGAGTTGCTTAAAATCTGTCTTCTTCCTAAGGCTCAAGAATAGCAGGGCTCTGTCATACCAGAACTTTGGAAAAATAGTAAAACTCTCTAGTACTTGGTCACAAGTTAAGTAATAAATCAATAGATAATAAAATGGAGATATGCAAATTTACTTTAATGTTTCTAGGCTCCTTAAATCATATTATAAGAGCAACTGAATGCATTAACATATCTAGGAAAGACTATGTGGGCCAGAAGGAGCGTTGGCCCTGTGAAAGGTTAGCAGAAGGATAATCAGAGGGACCAGTGCTCATCCCATCAATCTAGATGGATTCTGGAGAAAATGGTTAAGTCCCATGGGGAAAACCTTCCCCAGAACTGCAAAAAGTGTTCTTCAAGCTACTTTAGCCAAAGACTCTGTTGTGAGGTTTTGTAACACACTGAGTGATAATTGCATGATTACAATCTGGCTTCCCGTGTAGGCCCTCCTACCACAAGAAGCTGGTCACACCCACACAAATTCTGACTTCTCTGCTCTGTGACCATCTTATTTCTCAGTACATATTAATAACTTCTTTGTTCAGATAAGTCTCCAACAACTTCTTATCATGTTATCTTTGCAATATAGAACTGTTCCCATGGGGCAAAAAACCCAGAGCTCTGAGACTACAGAAGTGAGAGCCATTTTGTTCAAGTCACTGTGCCATTCTACTTAAAATTATTGAACACAACCACCATGCTTCTCAATAACACCACCCTCCTCACTACTTAGACTCTTCTTTCCTCACTTACGTTGTAGAAGAAATGCAAACCACTAGATCAGACGCCTTCATCTTCTCAATTCAACACCCACAAACTCAACTTGCCTACACCAGCAATCATGTTGTCTTCTCTCCCTGCTTCAGTCTTTCTTTCTCGCTATACACGCAGATTAAATATAGAGGCAGATGTAAACACGTCTGCACATCAATAATCTTCTTTAAGAGTATGTATATTTTTTCCACTGTGCTTTGAACTCCATTCCCTCCCTTTTAACTGGCTTCTTGATATTGCCAACTTTTCATTCAATACACATATAGGAAATGCTTATTATATTCCAGATACTATTCAGCAGCACAAATCTCCTCTCATCCTCATCATAACCTTTCAAGGTTGGCATCCCTGTATGAATTTTGCAGAGAAGGAAATCGTCTCAACAAGGTTAAGGACAATACCAGATCATCAGTGGCACAGCTGAGATTTGAAACCTGGTTATTGTGACTCCTAAAAAATGTTTCTTGTTCATTTATTTTCTGTGTTGCTTCTTTCCTCTATTAGAATATAGGTTCTGCAAGAGCTGTGCTTCTCTCTCTATTGTGAAGCATTGTATCCCCAAATCCTTGAACAGTGACTAGGACAGTTTATACTCCATTAATAGTATGAGAATACATTTAAGAAAAAAGAAATGAATTCTCCTTCTGCTCCCTTTTGTTCGCTATAGTCTGAGGGTCTCACCTTCCTCTGTCAATGACTTGTGATTCTCTCTTTTTCCTTGGAATTCTAACTTGGCCAAAATATGGCTTACTGTTTTTATTCATAGGTTTCCTCTTGGTTTATTTCCAATTATTCCTTTTGAAATTATTCTTTCTTGAAAGACTCTGACTGTTGCTGGAGCATCTTGTGCAGAAGTCGAGGGGGAGTATCAGCCTCTATGTGACCTTGTTGTTTTAAACATCCCCAGGCCAAAATTAACTTATATTTTGCCTCCTCGGCACAGTTTCTATAGTCATAGCTTGGTGTGGCTCAAATCAAAGTCCTGTAGCTTATAAAATCTCAATGTCCAGCTCACTCCCTCACCATATTTTCTTCTAAGCAAACAGGTTATATGTTAGATGCTAGAAATAGCAGGTGGGCATGCTTGCACCTTAAGCTTCCCTCTCCTAGCACTGAAAGAGACTGAGCAGTTTTTCCACAGGACTATTTTCTACCTCCTTCTTACACTTTCCCTGACCTTAGGTATTATAACTCTAATCAATAGATTGTTAGATATGCTTTTCAGGAAAATCTTTAAGCTGCTAGCAGTCTACAATTGAATATTTTCTCTTATTATGCTCTTTCTTTGGGGCCACACTTATGGAATTTGGCAAAACAGCCTTAAATTTTTGATCTGTAGCAGTCTGATCCATGCAATTTGATGTTCTGTCCTCACTGACTTTCCTTTACCCTTTTTTTAAATATCTAGTAGCAAGTGTAAACTATAAGAAAAGTTATTATTGTTTGTTTAAATGAAGATTCCCAGGGCCTACCCGTGGAGATTCTGATTGTAGGTCTAAACTTGCATCTGTAAATGCACATTTTTAAAAGGTCTCTAGATGATTCTGATACATGTCTAGTCTTAGCAATATCATCTTACAGAGATGAGGAATCTTCATAGAGGATGAGCAAAAAGAATGGGTCTCTTATTGCTATGTTAGCTAGCATGTAAATTATTATAGAGGTAGAGACTTGGCTTTGCTTATCTTCATTTTTGACAATTTACTTGGGAAATTATAGTGAAAACAGCTCACCAAAGCTTTCATGAATTCCAGAGGCCTAGGTTTTTGTATAAATAAAGATCAAAGCTAGAAGCTAAAGGGTTAAGTCAGTTTTCCCCTGACCATAAATGAGGTAGAAGAAGAGAAGGCAGATTCTGTCCCTGGAGATTTGAAAGGACTTAAATGTTAGCACTAACATATTGAACCTAATTCTCAGCTTCAGAGGTAGTCAGGGCAATTGCCCAAGAGATCAATGCTTGCTCTCCCTTGGGGACAGACGCACTCCCTCCTTTGCTGTTCCACCCCCAAACCTCATTTCTGACCAACTGCTCAAGACAGAGAATTGTTGTTTTTGTTGTTTTTTCTTCTTCTTTTTCTGTGAAAAATTCATTTAGGACATAACATCATAATTCTCCACTCCCACTCGTTCTTCTTTTTTTGCAGAAATCAATAACCTATAGGACTGAATTTTATAAAGGCTGGGGCAGTTAAGAGAAAATAAAGGAATGAATCTTTTTGCTCATCATATTTCACACACCCACCTGCTTACTGCTTTGTGCCAGCCAGAAGAGAAAGCACATTCACCAAACAGCGAGAGAGAGAGAAGCACACAGATAAAGAGTCAGGAAAAGAGGAAGGGGAAAGGGGAAGGGAGTTATGTAATAACTCGGCTGCCTCAGTCCCATTCACAATGCTTGTTTTATGAGTAGAAGCTAACTATTAAATATATGTTTACTGACTGCTGAGTGACTTAATAAATAAATACAGAAGTAGAAACTTGGCAGCAAATAGAAGAATTCAAGTTGGGAAGATATTAGAAACATACCAGAATTCTCTAACTTTCATGGCTATAGTATCGGGAGAAATTCTACCTCTCTGATCATAGGGTGTGATGATCAAAACAGTACTGAAGGTTGTGTTATGTAGGGTATGTGAGATTAGTGAATAATAATTACAAGCACGCCCACTTGGAGAATAGTGTCATTGTCTGGGCATGTGACAAAGGTCAGCCTTGGGATAAGGACAGTGGTTATGAAAAGAAGGAGACAGTGAAAGGCAATATGTCAGCAAAATAAATGAAAGGATTTAGGGAAAAAATAGCTTGTGGGATGGAAGACAAAAAAATAATCTTGGGGGAAGGCACTTTCCTGTAATTCAAGCTATGTCTTATGGGATAAATTTTCCATATGGTGAATTTTTACCTCGTCTCAATTTTCACTATAATTTATACATGCTTTTTGTAGGGTTTATATTGTGGGTATCATTGTTATTTATTTACATTTGTATGTGCTCATATTTGATTGTTGGCCTCTTTGGAACAGGTACTTCCTCCCAAGGAAGCAGGAACTAGGGTACTGTTTCCAGGTGTGGGCTCGAGGGGTCTGGGATAGTTGTCAGTGAGGGAGAAGACTTGCCTGGTGTGAAGTGTTGTAAGAGAGAAAAACCAAAAGACAAATTTCAGAGTAAACTAAGGATTTAAACTAAGCATTATAATCCAATGAAAGTACCACCTGCAGAGTCAGGGCATAAGACATGAGGCCAGAGTGCAGAAATCAGAGGTAAAATGAATACATGATAGAAGATCTAGACCAGTAATAATGATAATGATAATGATAATGATGATAATATACAGTATTTTGTGACAAGATCATGTTAAATGTTTTAACTTGCTAATCCTTATATCAACATTAAGAGGAATATAAGCAAGATTATAAAGTCTAATTAATCTTTTTTATTTTACCATTGTGTGCATCTCCTTTCTTTCCTTAATCCCATTAAGTTACAATAAATACATTTGGAATATATATTATAAAAAAAATCCAATTAAAAATGAGCAAAAGACCTGAATAGATACTTCTCCAAAGAGGACATACAGATGGCCAATGGCATATGAAAAGATGCTCAATGTCACTTATCATCAGGGAAATGCAAATTAAAACCACAATGAGATACCACCTCATACCTTTCTTTTAGCATTATAATGGGAAGATCTATATATATCCTTTCACTCTTAAGAGCTTTAGCTAATTGTGGATTCCATGATAGGGTCAGTGTTTGGCAGCCCTCCCCATCTAAATGTACATCTGTTCAGAGCAAGGGTCTTGATGGTCTTCAGCTATTAGAGCTTTCTCTCCGAAGAGACTTCGAAGCTTGGAGTGGTAGCTTAGTCGTGAAACTAAAACAAGCTCAGCAACAGTGCTTATCAAGACATACTCACTGAATAATACAGAACACTGCAGTAGGCAGAGTTAGTACTGAGCTAAGTTACAGATGTTCTTTGTCTTTTAGAGCTTAACTATCTATGAAAATTCATCATTTAAAAAATAGATATCAAATGAAAAACATACTCAGTGTGCAATGAGTCCATGAAAAAAAAAAAAAAAAGTCCAGCTATTGCTGCAGACTAGGGAGTCTTTAAGGAAGGAGGGTGGCTTTTGAAAGTCAAGACGGCTAACAGAATCTGAACCCCTGTGTGAACTTGAAAGCTGAGTCTCCACTTTTACAAGGGAAACTAATCTTCTTTCCTTCCTTGCCTCATACACGATTCCATGAAGAGGACAGAGAGGTGCTTCGGAATGTGATAATTCACAAGACTCAAAGGCAGTTTGGATGACAGTGAAGCAGAAAGTTTTTTTTTTTTAGATTTTTGTAGTTCATCCATCCACTTTACTTATTTATTTATATTTTTATTTTAAAAAAATGTATTGTGTTTTTTCTATTACCATTTAGTCTCCTTATAGTCTCTCACCGCTGCAATCACCACACTGCTGTCCATGTCCATGAGTCCTTTTCCTTTTTCCCTCAATCCCTCCACCCCCTACTCTGACCCCCACCCCTTAGCTATCATCCTGCTCTCTATGAGTCTGTCTCTATTTTGCTTGTTAGTTCAGTTTGTTCATTAGATTCCACTTGTGAGTGAAATCATATGGTATTTGTCCTTCTCTGACTGGCTTATTTCACTTAGCATAGTGTTCTCCATGTCTATCCATACTGTCACAAAGGCTAAAATGTTCTTCCTTTTTATGGCTGGGTAGTACTCCATTGTGTAAATGTCCCATAGTTGTTTTATCCACTCATCTACTGATGGACACTTGGGCTGCTTCCATAGAATCAGAGAATTTTTATATACAACAAAGTACATACAGGTCAGCATCCACATGTGACAGGCTGATATAGAGGATTATCTTAGAAATCATTGGATCTTTACCTGGTTGTAAAGAACAATTAAAGAGATATTTGATTACACCCCTAACTTTGGAATATATCATGTGTCTTCCCTGCCTCTGCCCACAATGGGCTCACCAAAAACAGAACACTGGTAGGTATGACACATGGCAACACTTCTGTAACCACATTCTTCTGCAATTTTGGGGTGCATCTCAGTGCCACTGAGGTTACTGCACCAATCAAAGCAAAGGAACTGTACTCAGCACAACAAAATACCCATTTTCCTGGACCAACCCTGATTACTAGCACTCCCTATTCTCAAAAATGTCCCTGTTTAGATGATTATATACTCTAAGAACACCCTGCTTTTCACAGCACATGCAGAGGTGGCCACAGATACCCACCTTCCTATGAGCAGTGTTCCAAGCAGAGCCATGAGAGTGGGGTAAGATCTCAGTGTGGAGAACATAAAAACTGCCTAGAACCTACAACATAAGAAAAAGCCCTCCCATGCTGTGCAAACAATGAGCTGTTATCAATTTAATCTGGTGTCATTTGAGCTTGATAGATGACTCTGTATACATTTTTTTTGTTTGTTTCTTTGCTTCACCATGTTATCAGCTATCCCAAGTTTAAGTTAGAAGCTTCTAGAAGCCAACCACTCATTTGGCATAATCAAGATGATGCCAGTGAGGAGATGAGGGCACATGTACCTTATTTCAGACTTTGCGAAGAATCCATGACAATGACTTTGACTGATTCTCAAAGTTCTGTGAGTAACCCTAATTTTAAGGGCAAAGAAACTAAATCCCAGTTCATGAATGAGCATTATTGGTGTTGATTTGATGGTGCTAGGACTTAGATCATCTGAATACAAATCCTATGCCCTGCCCAGGTGACTGCACCTGTTTCTGTGGATAATGTTATGATTAAAATAATCAGTAGCATGGCAGAAATAGAATGGAATAAGAACTGTAATTACTTTATGGCTTCTGCCCTTGTAAGCCCCTAACTTGCACCCAGATTCCTTCCCTGGCTAGCCATTTTATGTCACTGGAAAGGTTCCTCTTTCACCAGCCTCATACCTTTCGCATGGCATATTCAGGTCCTCACCTCCTCCAGGAAGCCTTCCTTAATATCTCACGTCCATGGGAATTTCTCTCTTTTCTAAGCTCTTATGCCATTAACTAATAGAAATACTCATTGGAAACTCAGTTGTTGCCTGTTTTTATGTTACTAGTTTTTATTTCCTTAATATCTTTCAACTTACTGTGGACCGAGGCTTATACCTGTTCATTGCTTTATCCACAACTCCTCTCCCCTCTACCTTCCCCCACACACACCCCAGGCAGGGACTCAGAGACTTGGCAAGCAGAGTAGACGTGAACACAAAAACGTATGATATGGGGTGATTGAATCCTCTTGGGAGACCCTGGCAGAACTGTCTCTCACTGTGAAACTCATTCCCTTGACTGAGATTAGTCTCTCGGATGGGCTGTGAAAAAGAATAAATCAGCCTCAAGGACCCCCAACAGAGGCTTGTCCCTTATGTACCTAAGGTCCAAAGGCCTTTTGTCCAGAGCAGACAGAGGGAGGCAGGCCTGAACAGCTCTCTACCCGGAGACCTTTTTCCCCGAGGCTAGAACGTGTTAATAACTGCGACAATTTCTGAGTTCTGACGTGTTTAAGTCTGTAACCATCTTGTGGACTAAGCTTCATTCCTGCCACAGGCTATATTGTCCATTCTGTGGAGTTCTGTTATCAATCATGACAGGCTCTGCCATTTCAAATCTGTTAATTTAACTCATATTTCAAAGTGTTGGAGAAATCTCAGAGGGAGAGGCAAAGCAGGCACACAATTATAAAAGTTTGTTGTACCATTACAAGACAATATATGTGTGTTAGTGTATATGTATATGTGTGTGTGTATACACAAGTATACACCTATGTGTATTTTAAAGGCTTTTCATTCACTATTTCCTCTGTCTGGAGTACTCTTTCCCAGAAATTTACATAACTGAATTCCTCACCTCCTTTAAGTCTTTGCTCAAATGTTACCTTCACAAAGAGATCTATCCTAACCATTAGGCTTAAAACTCTTATTGCCTCTCTGTGCCTTTCTCTAGCTCTCCCTGAACTCTTTATCCTGCTACTTTTCTAAGATCTATTAAAATATGTTTATTTATTCCATACATTAATTATTGTGGGTCCCCTCACTGGAATGTAAACCCTATGCCAATGAGAATTTCTTAGTGCTTTTGTTCACTAAAGTATTACAAGCATCTAGAAGACTGCCAGGTACTTAGTAGGTTTTCAATAAAACATTTTTATGGAATGGAATGAATGAATATTGTATCCCTACCAAACTTTGGATGTCTCATGAATGGCTACCCACAGACTGTCCAGCCAGAGGAGGTGCCAGGAGATCTCCAAGGACACAGTACTATCCAGGGATATGCAAATGAGCACAAACTCATGGCCTCAAGGAATGTAGCCAGAATCCTCTCTGTATTATGGGTTCCCACTGGGGTCCTTGTTATAAACTGTGAACCAACAGGGGGCAGGCTAGTCCTACTACTTTCTAAAGACCCGAAAATGGAGAAGTTAAACCTGGAAAGATACACATCAACTCCATCCACCTTTAATGGACAAAACATGCATATACCACATTCCTAGCATTGCTCTTATCACTTTAATAAGGAAGAATGAGAAGGAACAAACGTTGACCCTGATATCAAGGTATCTACAGTCAGGACCCAGGAGACAATAAGGAATGATGAGAATACTGAGAAATAATGAGATAGTAGAACAAATACTGAGAATCCAAGCATTCAGTACATCTCCATTATCATTCAAACTCTAGGCTGGGTACTGGAGATATGATAATGACAACCTACAGTTTCTGCCAGGGATAAAAGGAGGAACTGAAAATGCATCATTATAATACAGTGCAATAAGTGGTTTAAGATTTATACACAAAAAATGCTATGAGAACACAGAGACAATGGTAAATAGCTTTCCCACTAAATGTAGGGAAAGCAACGACTGGGTAACATTTCATTTTAGCCTTGAAGGATAAATTAGAGTTTTCCACAAGAGGAAGGTGGGCATCAGAATGAAAACTAGGTGGAGGCAAGGTACAGATACCCGGATGCCCTGTATTTGAGAAAAGCAGGACCTGTACTTCCCAATAGAGCTTTCTTTCCTTTCAGTCCCACGGATGTCTAGAGGGATGTCAAAGTCAGGATGTGCTCTGACTTTGCTGCTAACTCCTTCCCACTCTGAAGGTGATGACTGGACCCTGTGATCAGGGGTCACATTGCTATTCCCAACCGTGGAGTGCCTGGTACAGGTGTGGGCATGGGGTGGTCATTCAGATAATGATATCAAAGGAGGACAGTATGAGCAGGCATTCAGAGACACAGATAGGCTGCTCAAAGGCTTCCCTTACTAGCTATTTGTATGTGATATCAGAAAGCTACTTAATATCTCTATTACTCTATTTACAAAATAGGAATAAAAGGATTTAGGTTCTGGTATTGTTATAAGATTCAAATAATATGCAAAATCTTTGAACAGTACCTGATGTGAATAGGCACTTGCTAATAGTCAGATGTTGTGTTCCTAAGTTGTTATGACAGTGATTTTCCTGATCCCTCGCCTAAAATGCTGCTCTGTCACACAAGGAGCCATGTACCAGAAGTCAGGAGGCCTAGGTCCTGATCTCAGCTCTGCCCAAAACTAGCTGTCTCATCTAAGGAAAATAACTCTTCCCTCTGAGCCTCAGTTTCTTAAGAGGATTATGGTTATGCTCAGATATGACTGTAGAAATAAAAAAAAAAAAACTATACACATATTCTTGTAAGACTCTTCAGGTTTTCTGTTCCTACTTGACCCTGAGATAGATGCTTGAGTGTTGGTCAAAGTTCCCGAGGGGGCCAGAACTTCTTCATAACCAGTTAAGAAGTAGGACACAGTGAGGAAATCTGGGTCTTGCAATGAGGACCATGCCCTGTGCCTACCAGGAGTTGTGAGGAGGCTCATTGCCACCCACAATTGCTGCTGCAGCTCCACCGTGCCTTAGACAGACCCAGCACAGGAAACAGCCACCACTCCTGCCCCTGGCAGAGTGCTAAGTGTGAGGAAACCTTCCTTCCCACAGCAAGCACCACATGATGGAGCCATGACACTTACAGTTTCTATTTCCCCACCCATGGTGGCATGTACATTATTGAACTGTAAATGCAGGGTTTTGTTATCTTTGGTGCCTGTCTAAGCATGAGCTCACCAAGGTACAAACTGTGTATTATTTGTATCTATATTTATAGCATCTTATAAGACACCTGGGGCACAACATTTGTTGAATAAATAAGATGATACATAAATGGGTAATACAGTAGTATTAACAAGAACAAAAAGATGACTATTACTTTTACTGAGTTTTACTCTTTGCAAACACTGTTGCAATTAATTGTCCCAATACATTCTTCCAATTAATCCCCAGACCAGGACTATGAGGGAGAGAGTTCTATCCCTGTTTCATGGAAAGGAAAATAAAGATTCTGGAAAATTTTTTAAAAATAAGCAAGTACACAAGCCAGCTGCCAAAAGAACCATGATTCACACTGAAATCTACTTAAATCCAAAGCTCAGTTACAACCAGGGGCCAGCTATTCAGCATGAGAATGGACTAATCAAAGACACCAAACCTAGAGCTAACCTCCAGTTTGATTAAATTTGGATTTCATACTTTTCTTCTTCTCTACCTAACATATTCTTAGTAAAGCGCATATCCTTAAAATCCTTGCATTCCTAGTTTTCTCAACAGCAAGTCTTTACCTGAATTGGGTTGCCAAGTCCATGAGACCACAGTCCTAATGAAACTGACCACCACATCCAGGAGCCCAGAGAGTGCATGTGTAGCGGGAGGGGCAGGAGAACTTCCAGGTCTAAAAAGTCAGCATAGGTGCTTTGTTCTTTCAAAAAGATCGCTCTCCAAAAAGTTTAGTGCAACTGAATCTCAAGCTACCATGCCATTGCAAATCAGAGTTGGACAGGCATCGTGTAGAATACTCTGCAAAGTCTACAGGGGTGGGAAGCCCAATTTTTAGCCTAAAGGCGAAGGTCTTTTTGGCCTATTTTCTAACAGGGCTATTAGCTGAACACCACGTAATATGAGGACTCTTCAAAGTGCTGGTTTGTTTCTTTTTTTTTTTTTTAACAGTTCCAATTTTTATTCTTACAATTATGCAAAACAGCAACAACAGACTTACAGAGCCACATATCAATAACAAAAGAGGAAGGAAACAAACTATTCCAGAGAAGTCTTGAGAAGTTTCAAAGGAATACACACGAGGCTAAAAATCCACAGCGAAACCGTGGCTGTGCCCCAGGCTGCATTTATTCCTGCATTTTCTCAATAAGTTCTTCCTTGTATTTGCCTTTCTCTTTTCCAACTTGTCGAGATTTGGCTTTGCGTTCAAGAATCTTAAGTGTAGGAAAAAGGCAGACATTGGAAATTCTGGAAGGAAACATATGGACAATTTTAATCTGTTGGCAATTACCTTGACTAATCCCAAGTGGCTAAAAGAAGGAAGGAAGGAAGGAAGGAAGGAAGGAAGGAAGGAAGGAAGGAAGGAAGGAAGGAAGGAAGGAAGGAAAGATCCATTTTTGAAAGTTTTCTTTAGAAAAGAACTGATTTAAAACAATTTATTTACATACTCACCTTATAACCTGAAAAGGCAATAAATGAAACAAGAATTGTTATTCCTTAGGGCCATTGTTTCCGTTTTTGTTTTTATGTGGATTAAATATAAGGAAAGAATTGACAATGCTGGAGAATTAGGACCACCTTGTCTCGAAGAATAGGAGCAGAGATGCAGCAGGAAAACCAGGAAGAAAAGGAATTAATGGGGACCCTGCAGAGCAGTGAGGGTGCAGGGCTGACTGAGGAGTCTCCCACCCCAGGAGCCACAACTACTGAGCATAAGGTGGAAACAGAGCTCGGCCCCATGGACCATATTTAGAGCATAGAATATTGATTTCCCCAGGCTCATGCAGATGTGCTGAAGAAAATCCAGATATTTGAGACAGAACGTTCAGGAGTCCCAAGCTACAAGACAGGTGAAATGTTGGCCACTGTCATCAGGAGTACTACTGAGAAGAGACAGCTGCAATAACAACAACAATAACAAAAACGCACACTAACAAAAGGTCCAAAGGTCATGAGGGAGAGTCTCAAACTAAGAGAAATTGAAATGAAGGTCTCAAAGATAAGCAGGATCAGCAGACCAGCTACCTAGCCTGACACTGTTTTGGACTGGAGCTCCACATTAAAATTGATGACTCACTATTGATTTATTGGGGTTTGGTATTGGATAAGATGTGAGCTAAGGGCCCAGAATGAAAAAGTGAACCACGCATCAGTGGTCTCATTTTACTCTGAAGTTTATATTACAGTGGAGGAGAGAAAAAATACAAAACACAAAATACTATCTTTTTTCCTCAATATTCAGAAACATGAAGATATTAATGGCCACTTTGTATGGATCACAGTGCAGTGTGAGAATCAAATGGAAAAGCTCCTGAGAAACATTAACAATTCTCTTCAAATAAGATGTTATTTCATTGTTTTAAATTGCTTTGAACAGGATGTTAAAGAATGATGGTAATTAACATAAGAGAAAAGTTTATTGTAGATATTGGTTCAGAAAGATAAAGAACGCTTACAACTGTGTAAAAAACAAAGAAAAATCTGGAATCAAGTAGAGAAATCAGACAGCTAAAGGGGTGAAAAATAACTCTGCTAATACCAGTGGCCAAATTTGTAAAGCAGCATATGTTCCCTTCCACAAGAGAGCTGTCGCTTTTGGAAATGCTGAGTCTCTCCGTGCCAGTGGGAAATGACTGAACAAGAAAAGCGACGAGATGGCCAACCACCTGAGACAATCTCAGGAACCAATTACAGATGCACTTTCATCAATCTCAGATACGGGCTACAGCAAAGAGGAGAGAGGACGAGAAGAAGATGAGAAAGCTAGGCAGGATGTTGATGAGTATCAAAGGAAGAATATATGGAGAGACAGAAAGAGAGACGGGGAGAGAGAGAGAGATGGAGAGAGAGACAGAGAGAGGGTGGGGGAGAGGGAGAGAGAGAACTAGGGGCTAGGACAAAGTAACGCCAACAAAATCAGCTCTGGAGAAGCCATCACTGCAAAGATGTGTGCAAGTGGCAAGAGAAATGCTGGAGTCTCCAGAGAGTGCTAAGTGTTGCTTTATACATAAATACTTGGGAGATTAAAGGCCACCCCACTATCTGTCACCTCGCACAAACCTTGGCCCAGAGTAGACACTGGTTCAATGTTAGTTTCATTCATTTTCCCTCTCCTTTACTAAAGTGAGTAATGCACAGTCAGGCATACTCTCTCAGGTCGCTGAGTGGTCCACGATGTCTCCCTACTGCCAGACAAGTGCTTGGTGGTTAGGAACAGTTGTATTTCTGTAGTTGAGTTTTCCTTTCAGGAAACAACAGTTGCAAAGCCTGGGACACCTTCAATGAAAAGGATGAAGAGAACTCCTCAGCACCTCAGATAAGAGCAGGTTGGAATGCAACGTTTTTGGATGCTCAAGAAAATCGAGAAGTCAAGGTGCTGCTGAAGAGTTCACTAAAAGAAGTGGAAATAGCTTCTTAAATAACTTCTTTAACTTCGTTAAAATGAGACAACGGTGGTTACAGGAATGCACACTTCCCCAGAAATATGTCAATCTGTTTACTTAAACTTGATGTACTTCTCGCACCTTATTGTATTCAATTGATACTTGGAAATATAAATTACAAGGACTGTGATTCTGAAAGTCAATGCACTTTCTGTATTCCATAGGACGCATAGGCTCCTGCCACTAACAATCAATAGAGTAACTGGACACATTTTAAAATTTACACTAACTGTCCCATGAACAAAACAGTTTATATGGGCAGTGAAGGGGACTTCTACAGGGAGTGAGCCTATGTCACCTACACAGCATGAAACCAGTACTTGTGGACCCTGGACACCAAAATCCTGAGGGAAAGAGAGAGAAAACTGATTATCCAAGGGCTTACCACATGCTTTATACAGGGTCTGGTGGAAGTAAGGCCTGCTTGAGTGTGGTTGGTAGGGTAATAATATGGCTGTAATAATTTATAGTTTTAATTTGAACATCTCACCTAAAATGTCAAATGGTGTGCTTGAGTATGAAATTGTCATGTTACAGAATTACATGCTTATGATTTTTAATAAAAGATCGTGTCATAACAAGGGGCATTATTTGTGCTAGCCCCTGTATGTGTCACCACGTTTAATTCTCCTGGGTGAATTCACTGGGATGTACTCACAGGGATTAATTTTTCCAAGGGAGAGCTGTGCTCTGAGGAACCAGAGAAGGGGATGGCTGTGGCACAGAACTCTTCTGCACCCCAAACCAGAACACCATGTGTGTGTTTCTTCCTTCTATTTTTCTCATCTGAATGTTTTCCTGAAATTCTGGTCATGGTCACAAGCAGCTTTTCTTATAGAGAAAGATCTAGTCTAGACTATTAGTTCCTGCTATTGCAGAGAAAAGCAAAACCTTTCCCCTATGTTGGCATTTTCTATTTGACAGCCATCCCACAGATCAACTGCCTCTATTACTGACCAGATGAAAAATATCATTATTCCAGGAAAACACAGCGTGGAGGTTTGGGAGTCAGAGCCGGAGTTTTTATCCAACCCTCATGCATAACTCCCATTAGTAGTGATGTCTGTGATATGTGTGAGCTGAGGGAATACTTTACTTTATTAAGAGGAATTGATATATACAGTTACTTATGGAGCAAAATCAAACAGCAGAATTGCTGTTTGTCTATGGGAACTCTTTCTTATTAGTGTCATATCTAAGGAGATTGATAACTTATGGGCTTGGTATAGACATGCCATCTGATTGATGGAAGTCCAGTTGTAGAAACAGAGAGGTATGGCTTTTCCCTACATTTTATAATAAGAATATTCTGATCTGAGAATCATCACTTCGCTCCTTCATGAACAGAGTGGAATGCAGTATATCTAGCTCTTTAACCAGTCGAGGAGGTGAAGATTGGAATGTGGTGAGGTAAGCGTGTTTTCTCTTACCTCTACCTTTCCTACTAAGCAAAATAAGTTAACACGTCAACTCATTTCCAACCTTCGTGTTATGTGCCAATCGCTTAAATTAAATAAGAAGCTCTTTCCAGCTCAAGACCCAGAGCTCAAGTGAGAGTTGTCAGATCTGATAAAGCAGATTTTTTTTCTGGAAGGAAATATTCCCTTTCAATTTTCCAGGGTACATTTGTTTGCCCGGGTGCATTTCCTTACTAATACCAGTGTGTTGACAGCATTTTCAATGAACTTTAATTGTGTGCTTTACCTGACAGTCTTAATTGTAACCTGACTTCCTTCAGATTACCACAAGTGAGGTAATCATCTCCCCGAAACCCATAAACATACCACCTGCACCTCTTCTGCTTCTCATTCCTCTTTTTAACTCCAGCATCACGTGGTGAGGGGATACGAAACCTGAAAAGCATCTTCGAAATAGCTGCTCTTTTCCTATCATTACAGTGGTGCATAATTAAACACAGACAGAGTAACTGGGGACAGAAATAATCCTCTATTTTAAATTGTAGTAGTAAAGCTGGTGTGTGAGCAGGGACTGGCCTTTTCAGTGGGGAAGGAATTGGTTTTACTCCATGCTCAGGCCTGCCCTTGTAGGTTTCTCAGAATAGATTCTGCTTGTGTGGTTTCCAATGCAAGTATCAGGGCCTCCTGTCCACACACCTCATCTGGAAGCCCCACTCTATTTCCCATTCTTTACTGTGCACCCCATCCCCATGGGCTCCTGGAGAGGGCTCTGGTTGGTTTCCATGTGCCAAGGTTACCTTGATCTATACCACACCACTTGTAATAATCAAGTAATCTTTCTAAAGTGAAAATCACACCAGTCCACAGATCTAACAGAAATAGTCAGTGAGTTGAGCTTCCCAGAAAGATGGCACTGGAATCGCCAATTTACAAATTATCACCACTCTCTGTCCCCAACCTATAGAAATGAACAAAAGGAAACAACCAATCAAGAAAATGTACACAAACACCAGTACAGTAAATCTCCTATTTATAATATAAATATGTGCATTTCATTTTTAAAAAAGAGGACACTACCGTAAGTAGCATCATAAATGCATTTATGTGTGTCATAAATTTTTTAATTAAATATTCATGTATAACTAATGACATTTTACTAGTTGAATATAATTTAATTGTCTTCCACAGCAATTTATTCAGTTTCCCTTTTTCAACATTTTCTCCAATGTTTAGATAAAAAAAGGTAAATCATATATTATTTAAAATTTTCACACATTATCTATTATTTTCTTGGAGGAAAAATTCCTTAAGACAAGTGAAAGGATAGGCATATTGTTGAAACTAATAATATCTTTCACAAATTGGTCTCTAGAAAGAATGGCCCTCTAGTGATAACAAAAAGTGCATTAGATATTCCTTCTTACATTAAGATCAAAGTTAACAATTACTTCATGGAAAACCAGTAGAGACGCATGGTTGGGAATTGTCCGTACATGTTTTTTTTCATATTTTTATGGTAAGTTCATCTATTTCTTATTTATCTATAAGAGATCTTTATATATTAATAGTAATAACACATTTCCTTAGTCCATTAACTCTCCCAGTCTCCTAGATGGCTGTTTTAGTCATTTTCCCTTTAGTCAAACCTGCAATACCTGCTCCATTACCCTTAATTTTACTCAATGCCCTTATTCCCTACCTCATTAAAAACCCAAATCAATTAGAAGAGAGCTTTCACGGGTGGCACATGTGCACTTACCAACATCTGCACCCATATGTGCTGACTTCTCTCTTGCTACTAAAAATAAACTCCCCGTGGTGTACTGGCTCTCAACCCCTTGAGAATTAATCAAGGACATCACACCAGAAATTCTCTCCTTCCCTCTTTGTGTCACAAACTTCAGCTCTCTGCTGGATTACTCCAGTCGACGCATAAATTTGCTCTTTTTCTTTCTACTATCTTAAACACACACACATTTACTGCAGTCTTGAATTTCACCTCCAACTCCAAGTTTATATTTCTTTTCCATTTTACAGTAAAAGTCCTTGAAATTATTGTTCATATGACTTTGTTTCTCAGTCCTGACTTTCCATTTTTTCTTACCAATTCCAACTAGACCTTCTTCCCCGTAACTCCACTATAAGTTTTGACGTAGTAATAGTATTGGAATTCTTCTTCTGAAATGTTTTCAGTTAATTTCTGAACTACAGTCTTCTGATTTTCCTATCTTACTAATTCACTTGTTTCAGTCTCCTTTGCTAAAGGACTCACTATTCAGTTTATTTTAGTTTTATTTATATATTTTTAAAAAGGCATCCCTCCCCTCTCTTCTTTGTTTATACCAAATCTCTCTCGGAGATTTCATCAATTTCATGTGTAAGCTGAACAGTCTCATAATTATGTCTACAGTTCAGACTCATCTATTGAACTGCAGACTCAGATTTCCCACTGCCTACTCTATGTGGAAATCTCAAACTTAATAGATCCAAAACTGAACTTGTATTATTTCCTCTCAAACCTACTTCTCCCAAGGTCTTTTCTAGATCATAAGGCCTCTCAAAATTCTGGTGGCTGTGGCCAAAATTTGTTTTGACTTCCCCCTTCCCCTTCTAATACACACCTAATTCATCTGCAGATTGACCTGGCTCTACTTTCAAAACATGCACAGAATCTCACGACCACAGGTTTGCAAGTAGCATCATTTTGTTCAGTGTTGTTTCATTATAATTTTAATGAGATGTCATAGGAACTTAACTCTTGTTTATATAAATTAGCTTATGATAAAATTGTTTTCATTATACATCATTTTGCTTAAAGCCTCAGAACCTATTGACAATGTTAAGGATTTATTGTATTTCTTTTTAAAAAAATATATTTTATTCATTATGCTCTTATAGTTGCCCCATTTTTCTTCTTTATTCTCCTCTGCCCTACACCCCCTTTCACCCACATTCCCCCCTTAGTTCATGTCCATGGGTTGTACATATAAGTTCTTTTGCTTCTCTATTTCCTATACTATTCTTACACTCCCCCTGTCTGTTTTGTACTGACCATTTATGCTTCTTATTCCCTGTACCTTTTCCCCTCCTCTCCCCTCTCCCCCTCCCTGCTGATAACCCTCCATGTGATCTCTGTTTCTGTGATTCTGTTCCTGTTCTAGTTGTTTGCTTAGGACTTATTGCATTTCTTACAATCTCCACTGCTACCACCTGTTCCATGTACTTACCATCTTTAATCTAAAATAATTCAACAACTTTACAACTGGCATCCCTGTTTCTACTCTTGCCCTTTTGTAATTTATTTTTAGTAGAACGATGAAGATGAGCCTGTGAAAATATAAATCCAGTCAAGAAACTCTTCTGCTAAAATCCCCAGTGTTTGACCAACTCATTCATACTTAAATTTAGAGCTCTTTAAATGGTCTAGAAAGTTCTACACCTGTCTAGACCTAAGCTATTTCTTTGAGTGCATCTTCACTTCTATCCCATTTGTTCACTTCTTTACAACCATGGTGGCCTTCTTGCTATTATTAAAATACGCCAGGTACTTTCCTGAAACCAGCTTCAGCATTTGCCGTTCTCTCTGCAGAGACCTCTCTTCCTTCTATATGCACATTACTTGCTCTGTCAATAGTACCTTGATAGTGAAGACTTACCATGTTTGTTAAAATGTCCACATAAAAACCAAAATTTCCATGTCACCCATCCTGCTTTATTTGTTCCTCATAGAGCTACCACTGTGAAATATACTATATGATTTACTTAGTTATTTGATCCTTTGTCCAACTCCCAGACTAGACTACAAGCCTCACTGGGGCAGGATTTACCTTTTGTTTATTCACTAATGTATATCCCATAGCTAGAACTGTATCTAGAACACAGAAGGCACTCATAAATATTTGTTAAATTTATAAAAGGGAGATTTAAATTAAAAAAATCCTGTAATTAAAACACCCAAGCACCCACCCCAGTTCACACACATGAGCTTATTGTATAAGTTATAAAAAGCATCACTGATCAGCAGGAACACTTAATAAGTTCAAGAGAGGGAAAATAGATCTTCCAAGGCCAATGATCAGATTAGTGCTGTCTGAATTATCAACAGCACAATAGATGCTAATACTAAAGGAATAACCACCTCAAAGTGCTACTGGAAATACCACCAAGTTTAAATTCTTTAATAAGCTAAACTACCATCTGAAAGCATGAAGTGAATATAAAGACACTGCAGACTTCAAAACTTAATTGTTCTCATCATGATTGTGCCATTTTCTAATTGTGCAACCCTTCCCAAGTCACTTAACATCCTAGCTGTGGTTATTTCTTAATAAGTATATAATTATATTATTATTCCATAGGGCTTATTATAAAAGTTCAGTGAGGTCATACATGCAAAGCTTTAGCATATTCTCAAAATTTCAGCTATGTTCTATCATTAATATAATTATTGCCTTATTAGAAAACATGGAAATCACTCTATTTCACTTTAAAAGTTTATCCAAATCCTAATCATACTATTCATCTTGGCTAGCAAAATGAAATAAGAAGTGTGTTGTTCTGGCTGGTGTAGTTCAATGTATTGAGCATGGGCTGAGAACCAAAGGATCGCCAGTTTGATTCCCAGTAGGGGCACATGACTGGGTTGTGGGCTACGTCCCCAGTGGGGGCCATGTGAGAAGCAACCATACATTGATATTTCTCTCCCTCCCTTCCCCTCTTTCTAAAAATAAATAAAATCTTTTTTAAAAAAGAAGTTTAAATAAAAGAAGTATGTTAATTTTACTTATAATTCAAAATGAAACACCATAGATAAAATATTAGCAAATCAAATACACCAGTGTTATTACCAGTTAGAGTATATCCCAGAAATGTAATGCATGAATGGATTAACATTAGAAAAACTATTAATGTAATTCCATATATTAAAAG
>VMDR010013248.1:0-25198 GCA_007922815.1 Macrotus californicus | reverse complement strand
GGGTGGGACAGCTGTAATAGCATAATCAATAAAATATATTTAAAAAAATAAAAATAAAAAGAAGGATGTCAGAGAGCCTGTTCTCTCTCTCCACCTACGTGCACCAAGGAAAGACCACAGGAGGACACAGCAAGACGACCACCTGCAACCCAAGGACAGAACTCTCACCAGACGCCAACCCTGCTGGCAGTCTGATCTTGTCTCCAGTCTCCTGAACTTTGAGAAATAAATTCCTGCTTTTTAAACCAAAAAAGACAACAAACAGACAACTTCTACCCATCTTGGGCTTAATCTTATTTCCCTTCATGATAGTACAGAGGCTTCCTGGGTAAGAAAGAGGGGAAGACAGTTCAGGGTGTTGGAGGTCAGTTGAGCACCAGGCGCTGAGCTGGCACACGCTCAAACGTCCAATAAAAGAGACAGGGGATCACAAGGCACATCTGGCCCACAGAAGTATTCTGTCTGGTATGCTCAATGTTTTTAGAAAATAAGAACTGGCAAATTTCAGATTCAGCAGTTTCTGGTTCCAGTGATTTCCGGTTCTGCCATCCTCTTTCTTCTTCTTTTTTTTTTTCTTTTAACAGGCTTAATTCACTTTATTTTCCTGGTACAAAAATTATGTGGTAGCCACAGCTGGAGCCTGGGTCCTCTGCACAGAAACTCTGGTGTGGGTCTTTACAAGATGGTCCATGCCTCAGTGGTCTTTCTTCTCAGTGAGGCAACAGAGCGGCCTCCCCAGCAGGTAAGAGATGCAGGTCTCTGTGAGACCTGGACTGGCAAGACCATCGCCCTCGAGGCTGAGCACAGTGACACCACTGAGAATGTTAAAGCCAAAGTCCAAGACAAGGAGAGCATCCCACCTGTCCAGCAGCATCTGATGTTTGCAGGAAACAGCTGGAAGAGGGCTGCACTTTCTCCCACTACAACATTCAGAGAGTCTACCCTGTGCTTGGCGCTTTGTCTCGGGGTGGCATCAGTGAGCCCTCCCTCCACCAGCTTGCCCACAAATACCACTGTGACAAGGTGATCTGCCGCAAGTGTTACACCTGCTTGTACCCCTGTGCTGTCAACTGCCACAAAAAGAAGTGCGGCCACACCAACAATCTCCACCCCAAAAGAAGATTAAATAAGGCCCCTCCACAACCTCCTTGCCCTGCAGGGCAGCCTTCTGCCTGAACCCTGTGACCCTGGGTCCTCAATAAAGTTTCCCTTTCATTGACTGGAAAAAAATTGATAAATTTCGCACACAAAATTTGGCCTTCTAAAACCTGGCTACATCACACCTGCATGTTCACATGGCACCCAGTGGGCAAAGCCTAGGGGTGTGTCCCTCAAGTAAGTCTCCATCCCTGCCTGGCCCAGTTCATTACTTGACCTGCCTGCAGGGCCCTGTATGCCATTGAACCTTTGGGCCCTGACACTTCCCATGTCATTAAGTTGTCACCATGACCAAGATCTCCCCGCAGTAGCTGAGACATGTGTTTCCCCAGCAGAAGACAGAGAAGACTGAGGTGAATCTGTCTTGGCCTGTGCAGACCTCATGACGACTTTTGGTCTTATTGGGCCAGGACAGACAGGGTCTGGAGCCCAGCTAAAATGCAATGGGATATGGTATGATACGATGTGATATGATACAATACGATACGATACAATACAGTGCAATGCAATACAATACCATACAATACAATACAACATAATGCAACGCAATACAACGCAACGCAATGCAATACAATACAATATAATACAATAGTGTTCTTCCTTTTTATTACCATTGCAACATTTTATAATCTCTTCCCAATTTTAGCCTCTTGTGTCACCCTAGTAGCACCCATTTTATGCGCTGGTTTTGAACTGCTTGGGTAGAAAGACCAGAAGAAGAAAGTAAAGGAACCATGTATGTGGGACTTCAGGCACCTACCAGCCTGCTGTTGGGTTTGGAGAACTACAAAAGTTTTCTGGGGAGAAAGAAGGATCAGACCTGTTGTTGTGATTCTCAGCCCTCAACTCAGAGGTGCTGTTCTCACTGCTCACATCCAGAAATCTTAGCACTTTCTCACGGAAGCTTGGTGTTTCACACCATGCCATATCTTGCACACATACAGAAATCTGCAGTTTCCAGCCGCTTCCAGGTGATCGTGATGTCTCATGACCAAAGGTTTCATTTGCATCTGTGTTTAGCATCAATAGATTCAGCTAATAACCCTGTTACACAAGGCCATGTGGTCTTATGGTGACCTTTGTGTCATGTCAGTCATCAGTGCCAGGAGCAAGAACATGATGAAATCAGGTCAGTTCACATTTTGGAAACAAATCCACCATGACGCCACATATAGGATTTATGTGCAAAACTTACATCAACTAACATGGCGTAGACAAAGCTGTAATTACTGCCTATCATTTTTCTAGCCACCTTTTGTCAACATGTCCAATCAGTTTGCTCCTTTCCAGATTACACGCTTTCTAGTGAGACCAGTCACTGTGGCTCCTCCCAGCTGGACCAAGGACTCACGCACAAGGCCACGTGAGCTAAACAGGTGTCTTGGAAACAATTCTGTCCAGGGAGGGGCATTTCCTGAGATGTAGTGGCATCCTGAGCCAATCAAATCCTCTCTTCTGAGCAGATTGATGCTGAAGGAGTGGAGAGGAAACATCACCAGACCTCAAACTGCCACCTCAAGGGCATAGACCCACTTTACCTATTTGAGATGAATCCTGTCATACCATGACGATAGCTGGAATCCAAGAGAACGTGCAGTCCAACGTGAGATTCCTTTCGCCAATTTTTCCCTTAATCGGCCAGGACATACCAGTTGTGCCACACAGAGAACCTAGGCTTCCCTGACTCTTGGTGCCCTGAGCCTTTACGTGTTTGTCTAGCAGTGAGTTTGTTCTTTCTCCAGATTCCTCCTTTGCAAATATCCTTGAGAATCTCCAAAATTTCTGTCACTTGCCCACACATTAGTCTTGCTTCTACTCTCCACCTGCTAATGAAGCAGGACTCCAATAAGCCCTGGAACCCAGATTCTGCAACTCCTGACCCTGTAGCATCCCATGGAGGCTCTGTCTGGCCCTGATGTATCAAGAGCCCCTGCTCCTGCCATCAGGATGGAGGAAGAAAACTGCCAGCTTCCCCAGTGATGCCATTAGCCCAACCCACATCTTACAGTTTAAGCCTTAGCAGCCACTTCACCAGTGGGAGGTTCCTACCGAGCTCCCTGAAATGTATGACATTTGTACAAGTTACATAAATTTATTCAAGTGAAGCTGGACATACAAATTGATCTACCATCAGAAATCGTCAAAGGGGAATTCTATACAAATGGTCCAAATTAGGAGCACCAAATCCAGCTCTTAATGAAGCAATTTTTTCACATCACACGTATACACACATGCACACACATACACTCATGGCATCATTTTCTCCAAACACAGGCCATGACTTCCAGCAACATGTATATAAAGATGAACAGCCTGTGAAGTGCTCCAAGAGCAAGCAGGCCTTCTGGAAGTTTGTTCTTGTGATTTAATAAGCTGTCAGCATGGTAGTGATGCCAGGTTCAAGCCTGTCATGTTCTCCAGTTTTCTAGAAGGAAGTCACCTGCCCAGCAGCTCTCAGAAAGGCCCCAAGCTAATGGCAGCCTTTACTATGCTCATACTATTTGTCAGGCCCTCTTCTAGGCATAGCCATGCCCACTGGTGGTCACCTTGAGCCTTCAGGCACTGAAGCCATCTTGCAAGGACAGTGGAAAGAGAACGATCCTCTTACTATCTCTTGCTCTTGGTCATCTATATTCCCAAGAAGCCCTGGTTGGGCCCACAGCTTCACAAGGCTGTACATTAACAAAGTTCTTCACCGCCTTCCCTGCCTCTCTACTAGGACTTCAAAATTTCCAGGAACCACTATAAAGGACACATGGACATAACCAAGGGGGAGGGTGGGGGGGAGGGAGAGAGGGAGGTGGGATTGGCTGGGGTAGGGGGGAGTTGTGGGGGGAAAATGCAGACAACTGTCATTGAACAACAATAAATAAAATCTTTAAAAAAATAATAGTTTAAAAGACCCGGAGTGGGGAAGATATCATACCCCATCCCTACACTGTGGTAACTGCAAATCTCCAACTCAAACTCATTACTGCCCATCAAGACCACTGCCAGCATCAAGGAGTTACCTGTCTCCAAACAAAGAGATGCACAACCCAGCGCACCATGGAATGGACTTCCATAACAGGAGGTAACCAGCATGATGTTCTTTTTTGCTCCCCTATTGATTTGACTAAAATATGTATAGCATATGCATTACATATTCATACTGTACAGCTTTCTCTCCAAACCAAGAAGTTCCCACCCCAGCTCCTACCCTGCCAGCCAAGGGTAGATGGTCCAACTTTTCTTATGCCTCACTCCTCTTTTATTCCCCCTAATTTCTTATGAAAGCACAAACATCTGAGTGTTCTTAATTATATTTAAGGGATTTGTTCTGCCCTAGTATTGGGTTCTGTCCCCTTCTTCAAGGCTGATGTTTCTCTTCTTCAATCTTTTTACTGCATTGCAACAAAATACCAATTTTCTACTCTGTGACAGCCTTGTCAGAGTACTTCCTGTGCTACTAACTAGCTGTGTGACTATGGGCACATTACTTAACTATTCTGTGCTAATTCTCTTGTGTAAAACGGGGGTAAAAATAGCAACTGTATCAGAAGGTGGTTATGAGTAAACACATTATTAGAACAATAATGGGCACACCTATGGGCACTTACAAGTGTGTTTATCATCTTGCCCTTTAGAAGCTCCCAGTCAAGTGAAGAGGAGGTAGAGAGACAGAAGAATACACATAGAGCCTGAGGAGGCACTCCTAACCAGCCAGGGCAGGGGGGTGGGTGGGGAGAGGGCATAGGGGAAGGAATGGCAGATCCAGGAAGGAATTCCTACAACAGTAACACCAAATTAGATCCTTAAATATGCATAGGAATTAGTCAGAAGGGTGCATCTAGGAAGCGAGTTCCTGGCAGAGGGAACAGCCTGTGCAGAAGAAGAGGCAACAAGGGCATGGTCAATTTTTTGTGTCACCTCAACTGGCCACAGTATACCCAGATTAAACATTACTTCTATGTGTGTCTGTGAGGGTGTTTCTGGCTGACATTAGCATTTGAATCAGGCAACTCAGGAGACTAGATGGCCCTCTCCATGTAGATGGGCATCATCCAATCCACTGAAGGTTGAATATAACAAAAAGAGGAGGAATGAGGAATTTGCCCCTTTTTTCCTGCCTCACTGTTATCCTGGGACGTCTCATCTTCTGCCCTCAGACTGAGCTTTACACCACCAGCTCCCCTGGTTCTCAGGTCTTCAGACTTAGGCTGAATTATACCACCAGGTTTCCTGGGTCTGCAGCTTGCAGACAGCAAGCATATCATTGGACTTCTTGGCTTCCATAATCATGTGAACCAACTTCTCATAACAGATAGATATAAATGTAGACACAGACCACATGGCACTGATACAGATACAAATATAGATCTCCTACTGGTTCTGTTTCTTTGGAGAATGCAGCTAGAATTACAAAGCACAGCCTAGCAGGAGCAGAGTGTCCTGAAGGGAGTATTCTATGACTAGGTAGTGAAGGTCTTTGTGCACCATGCTGCACAGCTTAGCTCTTACCCTGAGGCTGAGAGCAGCCATTGGAGAGATTCGAGCTGGGCAGTGACCTGGTCAGGCACGCATCTTACTTAGAAGGTTCACTCTGTCTATGGTGCAAAGAGGCTGAAAGAAAGGAGTGGGGAGACAGGGAGGCATCATGCTGGACTGGCTTCTGGGCGAAGGTGAAAAGGGATGAGTGATGTAGAGGCAGAGTCATGGGCCAGCTTTCAGACCTTAGCCATAGTGTTAGGGTACTGGCATCGTTGACTCTTCAGAAAATATTCCCTTGTAATTTCTCTCCAGTGGTCAGGACCACTGGCATAGGGGCTGCCACACATGTGAAAACAGAAGTTCAGAATCCCTGCATGTGACTACAAACATATCAAGGCTTGCTTTACAGGTGGAGAAACTGAGACACGGGCCAATAAAGCAACCTGTCTGAGGTCACACAGTTGGTGAGTTGAGGGGCCAGGGAAAATGCCTGGTAATTGGTTACTAATCAAGAGTCAGTGTTGTGTACCACATTCCACCGTCTTTAATCCCAATGACATCTCATGAGCATTCCATGAGGCCTCAACAGCATTTCCATGTTATATGTTGAAAACTTGAGGCAATGAGCACTGGGCATCTTAGTGTGGAGAAGCAAATCATAATATTCAGAATTACAGCTAGCATTCCCCATCGACCTCACTGACACCTTCCAGAAAGGAAACCAAGAATAAAAAGGATAAGTCACTCACTGAGGCCACACAGCAAATGCCAAAGACGAGATCTGAACCCAGGCCATTGGAATCCAGGCCCATCCTCCTCATAGCTCTGCTGGTCTGGCATTCACTTTGTGGTGGGAACAGCTGGGCATGAGGGCTGACTCCATTCCTTGCTCATGTTTTTCAGCTGTGCACACCTGGGATTTCCATTATCAACTTCACTGGCATGTGTTTGGGCAAACAGCCCAAGTGGTTGGCTTCAGGCACCAAGCACTTCCCTGGGAGACCTTGAAGAACATTCAGCATTCAAATCAGGGAGCTAGAAATGCCAGCTCAGTAACTACCTGCCTAGCTTATAGATGAAGGCAAAAATTTAAAGTTAAAGGGCCTATGTGTCTTGTATTTCAAATATGGAACCTTGACACCCAGACATCAACGGGATTCACTCTGGACCACCCCCCACCCCCAGCCCATGCACTCTCCTTAAGCTCCTTGTTTTTATCAGCTCTGGATTCATGGCAAGCCCATTTCATTCATCTGCCAACACAACACCAAGCCCTAATTAGCTTGTCACAGTGGGGTGGAAGTTATTCAGCCCATTAACCAATATTTCTGGTTTTCTCCTTCAAAGGACTAAGCACATTGAACTTCCCCAACATCTTTAACTTAAATGGGGCCATGTGACTTCCTTTGTCCAATGGGATGTGAGAAGGAGTGACTTGTGACTTAAAGCTCCACGAGTTGGCCTGGATGCCAGAGTGACAAGGACATGGAGCCAAGACCCAACTTGACCCTGAGGGACACACAGTGTGAGCAAGAAATCAACCCCTGTCATTGTAACTTTTTGAGGGTTTGCAGTGGCTTGTGATGGCAGTTCAACCTAGCCTGTCCTGATGGATACAAGGGTGTGATAAGAAAACACAAGAAGACCCTGCCTTCAAGGTAATTACAGGCCAGTGGGTAGAAAACTCAGTTTTCAAACAAGTGTCCCCATCTGACCTCGGAGGATCTGCCTCAGTCACTACCTTCTCCTGTACAAAAGTGCTCATCATGTGACACATACACCACAGGGAACTGGCTGGAGGAAACATAAATGTGTGACCTCACTTCTCTAAAGAGAATAAGCTCTTTCTAAGCATTTCCTGAAAGCCCTGTCATAAGGATGCACAGCCGTTTGGAAAATTCATGTTCTCTAGCCCAATGATAGGGTCCCATTTATCCTTGAGTCAGGAATCACCCTGTGGGCAGCTGTGTAAACTCCAAGGGAAATGGATTATCGATTTGCAATCTCTTAGATACACACACACACACACATACAGCCTCCTTCAAAATCGTGGCTTCCAACCTCTTTGCCACCAACACCTTCTTATTCATTTTCCCCTTCAGACTCATGTTTGGAAAGACATTTTCTCCAAAACAATTGCTATACAGGTAATAGCTCCTTTTTTTCAACATCATTACAAATTTTTAAACCACAATCCTTAGTCACCAACTCATTTTTATTTTATTCTGTCAGTGGTTGGCAAAATTAACATACTTAGAAGCACTTTTGGGTCCCATCCCCAGGGATCCTGACTCATTACAACTGAGCTGGTGCCTGGGGATCTGTATTCCAGCAACACTACCCAAGCTAATCCTGTGCTGGTAGTCAGTCACGTGAAAAGAATGTTGACTTTAATGCTTCATCGAAAATCCATTGTATGTTCCCAATTCCAGGGGCCAACTCTCCTCAGCCCCACTGCCAAGATAGCATCCAGATCCCCATCATCTCTCCATATCACCACCATCCAGGCTTCTAAATGGTACCCTGTCTTTGGCTCCCCAACCCAAGTCCACCACCACCATATCCAACATGTCATCCCAGCTGAAAACTTTGTTGCCAACAATAAACCTCTACTGAGCACTTACTGAATAAGCAGGCATGGTACTAAGCACTTTACGTTTGATACCCTGTTTAATCTCCACAAAATCTCTGAGATGCAAGGTTTATGTTTAGTCTCACCTTACAGAAGAGGAAACTAAGAAGCAGGCAGTTGAAGCAGTAAGCCTTCCCTTGAAGTTTATGGAGCCCCAGACAAGAAGGGAGCACGGGTCTGGACTAACATTTCTCTCTTCTCCCTCCTTCCAAGTTTCAACTTCCCAGGGAGGAGTCTGCAATCTGGTCCCAGGGCCCTTGGCAGCTTCCTGCCTGGATCCTCCTTCCTCCACACGCAGAACCTGCTCCTCTGTCTCAGAGCCAAGCTTCGACTCGTCAGTTCTGAAGCATGGTGTGCTCTCTCACCCTCACTGGCCTTTTAAGCTTTAGTTTGCATGTTTTATTTTTTTAATTACTTTATTGTTGTTCATTTACAGTTGTCCACATTTTCCCACACCACTCCCCCCCACCCCAGCCAATCCCACCCCCCTCCCCCACTCCCACCCTCCCCCTTGGTTATGTCCATATGTCCTTTATAGTGTTTCCTAGAAACCCTTTCCTTTTCACCTGTACAACTTCTTATCACTTAAAGCTCACATCAAAGGTCCTCCTTAAATCTTCCCCCTAAACTCCCTGCCCCCACTCCAGAGCAGGATTTCGCCCCTTCCTGTGACCACCATCACATGAAACCCGCCATTACAGTGATGTATTGATGAATCTGAGACGGTCTCCAGCCACGGAACCAGCATGGGGTCTGGAACATTCAGTGCTGAATAAAGAATCTTACAAGAATCATGACAAACCTGATGGCTGTTTCTGAAATCCAAATATTTTTCAAAGGACAAAAACCTATCTTGCATAGGAAATACAAAGCATGTGGATCCCAAATAGAAAAAGATGTTCATCATCAGCAAAATAAGTGGAATAACCCAAATCATCACCAAGAAGGCGACTGGTCAATCAAACTAAGGACGTAGGATATAACAGAATACTATGAAGATGTTTAAAAAAGAGTACAGTACATTTATTCAGGCATGAGAAAATGTTAAATGAAAGCAGTATATTACAGATCAGGAGAGAATGACATTTAAAACTGTATACCTAAAACATGTATTAAGTATAGGTACTTTCATAAAAGAACACTTAATGTTAAATGTACCAAAATATTGACTGTCATTCACCCGTGACAAGCAGGAGGAAGATTTGTTAATGTCCTGCTTTAATGAATTGTTATATTATTTTATATTGAAATATTTATTTTTAAAAAAATAAATGTATGTTTTTAAAGAAAGTGGCACAAAGTTGGAAAGGTCCTGGTAGGGTCAGCTGTGCTAGAAGGTTCTCAGCCTCCCAGGGTGAGCACTCTGGAAAGGCCACCATCTGCCAGCCTCAGCCCTAGAGGGTCTCCCAGAGCTTAGTGGCCCTACTGTCCACTGTCTCCATGGGGGGCCACATTGCCTCCCACACCTCCCTTCACCTCTTTGAGAAGTTTCAAGTCTGCATATATCCCAGTTCCTATTCCCTTGTCAGAGGACATGGTCCCCACAAGCGGAGCTTCAGTCTCAGAAGCAACACCAGCTTTGGGTGAGGAAGGAATACCAGAGGCACAGGCTTCAGGGCAGTGGAGGAGGAAGACAAAAATATCACTGTCTCAAAAGGAAGGAAGAAAGCCATGGTTTATGAAGTACCTGATTTGTCTCTAGGTCCTTTTAAATTCAACATCACATCTGACCTCTCCAAAAATCCTACAGACTAATTTTTGATAGTTCCACTTTTACAGATGAGGAAATTGAGGCTCAGAAAGGTTAAGCAATTTGCCAAAGGGTATTGGGCTGGGATAAAAGAGAGTGGATATTGAAACCTATTCATTCAACAAAGATTTATTGAGGTCCTTGAATGTGCTGGGCATTGCATGTGCAGGGTTAATAAACAGACAAGGTCCCTGGGCATGCAGAACTCAGTCTCTCTAATGCCAAAATTCCAATGTGTTTCCACAGCATCACCCAGTTAAAGGACACAGATGAACACCAATCCTAGGACATCTGCTGTTCAGTTTTGAGAAAGGTGTTCCCATTCTCACCTCTGAAGTAGTCTCAGAAGAAAATGCACAGTCTCTTACGTTTCAGAAGAGAAAATGCAGCCCTCCGAGGCAAAGGCTCTTGGAAAGCTAAGGATGAATTTATGGCAAAGATAAAGGGGGAGTTGCCTTGTCAATTAGCTTTCATACATGGTGGAGCTCAGAACCGATGAAGACAAAAATCCGTCAGACTCCAGAAGGAGGATCCTCAGGAGCTGTCCTTGGTGAAACACTCAGGCTTCCACATGACCTCTCGCTTAGCTCTGACTTCCTGGCTGTGTCTGCCTTCAACCTTCCCTTGCTCATACCCCTCCCCTTGACCTAAATAACTTCCTGATGGATCATGACCAACAGCTAAGGGAGCCACCAGCACTGGCCATTGCATAACCTGTCAGACAATATCCCAGGCTTCAGAGCCATGGCCCAGAGCCTTACTCATCCCCCTCCCCAACACCCCTGCCAATCTGCCTTTCCTTGGGTGAGCATTAATTAGAAAGGTACTCTTGACTCCTCTGAAGATATGAGCAATATAATAACTGCAGATTCCTCTGCAGAGAAACAATAAAAAACAAATAAGATTAGGTAAAAAATGGAGGCCGAGTATACTTTCAGGCCTGAGAAGGTTCCAGTCTTACAGAGAGCTGAGCTGGGGCCATGGGCTGGCCATATAGTCCTGTGCCCCCATGATCCTAGTCACCCTCCTCTGCACATGCTTTGTGTCATTCCTGACCCTCCTACTGTGAGAAACTCCAAGCAAGAAGGACAGTGTAAGCCTGGTGCTGTTTAAAATTTTTTAATTATAACTTTTACTAAGAAATACATTTGGATCACAACCCAATACATACAAACACATGTTTGCAGATGCACATTCACAACATATTTACTACTGGAACAAAAGTTTCGCAGAGCTGTTCTCTCCTGCTTACAATGCACTCTGATACTTTCTCATATCTGACCACGACTCCTGAACCTTGACCTCATGACCCAGGTGGAGCATGGCCCTCAGAATGAAAAACATTTCCTCCTGGGTAAAAACATAACTTTACTCATTGTGGGGAGCTGAGTGCGTGACTTAGCTAAGCCTCAATCTCCTCATGTGCAGAGTTTAAAATATACTGTTTATGTACCATATAATGTTGTGAGAATCAAAGGAGATAATGCATATAAAACAGCAAATGCTATGCCTGACATGATATGAGTGGTCAATAAATCTAAGCTCTCATAATTATTACTTTGTTCACCAACTGTAATCTCACTAATCTAGAGTAGCATGAGACCATGCATTCCCATAAGGCATGTTTATGTTCTTACAAACAGAATGACATCATTATTGTCTGATATTGACCTTGCACTCAATCAAAAACTTTTAAATTCTTTTAAAGCGTGGACTGGTCTTTCACCAGCCCTCTCACATCCATTAAGTAACTTCTTACATGTATACTAGTCTGATGTCATCACAACGGTTTTGATGCCTCATTTCATCTTGAAACACAGGCTGGTCCATTAGACGGCACAAGTCCTCAGTGTATTCCATAGAAATTTCTCAAGGGAACCTGCAGCCTCTCCTCACCCAGAAAACTGAACAATCATAATTCCTTCCTTTCAGAAAACAACTAACCTGTAGTTTGTCAAGCACTTACAATAATTTTATAAAGACAAGAGAAGACAACATTTTCCCCTTTGCAGATGAGAAAATTTTCACTTAGCATAGTTCATAACACTTGCAAAAGGAACCCAGCTAATCAGAGGCGGAGCTGGGTGAAAAGGTCTATCTCCTAAACAACAAACTGTTCTCTTGACGACCCTGCATCTCTGCCCAGGGACTTCTGAAGTCAAGTCTAGGAGAGGCAAAGATGAGTATGTGAGTGATTTACAAATGACTGGTAATCTTAGTCAAATGGGAGTGGTTCTTGGGTTGTCCAAGAACACTGTCTTATTCTGTCCAGATAAGTACAACATAGCTGCATTCATTAATCAATTACCTTTCTTTGCCTCCCCAAGGGCTCAGGTATCCATTATCCCCTTACCAAATGTAGGTGGTCCCTGACTCTCCAGTCAATACAGCTTAGAGAAATCTACATTAGACCCTCGGAGATGAGAAAGGAAGAAAGCATTTGAGATAGCGTGGGGGATGGGGTGGGATGGAGGAGGGAAAAGTTTGAAAAATTGGGACTACTGTAATAGAATAAACAAGAATAAAATAAAATTTAAAAAAAAACATCTGAGACTGACTGTAGAAAGGCAATACCATAATTGTTAGGAGCCTGAGATGAGCTTTGGAACAAAAGCTAGATTTGACTCTTAGCTCTTGTTTCTACCTAGTTATGTGACCCTGAGCTAGTTAGCAACCTCTCTGAGCCTTCACATCCATATCCACAAAGAATAAATAATAGTACTATGTCAGGGAGTACTATTATTTTTTTTAATTTATGCTTGTTTATTCTACTACAATTGTCCCAATTTTTCATCTTTGCTCTCCTCCATCCAGCCCACGCCCTGCTCCCACAGTCAGTCCCCACACCGTTGTCCATATCCATGGGTCACTCACACATGTTCTTTGACTAACCCCTTCCCCTTCTTCCTACCACTCCCCTTCACTTCCTTTCCTCTGGCAGCTGTCGGACCGTTCCCTGTTTTCATGTCTCTGGTTCTGTTTTGCTCTTTAGTTTATTTTGTTCATTAGGTTCCTCTTATAAGTGGCATCATATGGTATTTTTCTTTCACCAACTGGCTTATTATTTATTGTTGAGAGGATTAGATGATAAAAATATACCCAACACTTATCTCAGGCTAAGTACCCCAGAAACAGAGCCCGAGATGGGCTTCTGAGATGGGGAGAGCTCTCCAGAGAACTAGAGAGATGGCAGCAGAATAAAAAGGAGGAAAGAAAAGCAAATGTATGTTCTCAATCCAAAACTGCCTTTAGCGTGATCCCAGTGCAGCTCTGGAGCAAAGTACGAGCCACAGAGTTAGTCCCAAATTGAGGCAAGGGGGCCAGCTTGGGTTAGTCAGCTGCTGGCGACTGGCTGCCTATATGGCAGGAGCAGTTTTGATGTCTCCTATTCAGCCAGGTGAGGTGGATCCTATTCAACCAGGTGAGGTGGCTCCTATTCAACCAGGTGAGGTGGCTCCTATTCAGCCAAGAAAGTAGCTGTGATCTGTTAGCAGCCAACCCCCACAGTAGCTGGGGGTCACAGGCAGTGAAGGGGCTCTTGGCAAAGCACCAATAACAACCACTACAAAATGGAGCCTGCAAGTATGTGTCCTTCAAATGGTAGTTATCATTATTTTAAATTGTCCTCACAGTTTTCAGGGTGAGCCAGTTTCACGTCCTATAGCAAAAACCATTACACGTCTTAGGCATTTGTTTTTGGCCCCAAGACCTGAGTCAGTAAGTACCCGGTCTGCAGTGGTAACATAACAGGAAGAAAGTCTCCATCCTCTGGTGTGGAAACCGAATGCCTTGAATTGCCCAACACTGGAAGCCCCAGAAAACCCCAGCGGTGTGTCTTGACATGTATAGTCCAGGCTTCAGACAGCTGCCTCCCACTGGAAAGACGAACTGAGTAAGAGAAAGGCAAGGTTTAGGAAGTCAAAATGACAGGACATATCAATTTGAAAAGCTTAACACATAAAGCTGGGGATGCAGAGTGACAATGCTGACGTGACGGTTTTCCCAAGTGAATTCCCTATGCCCTTCTGGGGCCACAAGACACTGAGGTGTTTCCCCAGAGTCACTAGGAAAACAGCCTTGCGCCATCGTGCCTATCCCATCTAAGGCCCAGGCTTCGGCGAGCCAGCAGCCGCAAACACAGGGCCGCTGTAGGCAGGCATAGAGAGAAGAACCCCACTTCATGCCCTCCACTCTCTGGGTCCAGTCATCTAGCAAGTCTGTGCTGGTGACTCCTGCACCTAAGCCCCAGTTAGAATCTTCCAAGGGAACTCCATCCTCAAATACCCAAGAGTCAACTTAACCTCTGCACTCAAATATCTCATAGGTGTCTTAAAGTCTGCATGACCAGGTAGAGCTCCTGACGCCCCTCCCCCCACTTATTCCTCTCACAATTCTCCTCAACTCTGTATGGTGAAACTCAATTTTCTCAATTGCTCGGGCCAAAAACAACATCCTCGTTGCCCTCATTTTCATGGATAGTATATATCTCATCTGTCAGCACATTCCACTTGCTCTACCTTCAAAATACACCCAGAATCTAACCACAGCTTGCTGTCACCCCAGTCCAAGCCATCATCAGCCCTCTCCTGGTCTCCTGGATTCCCGCAACAGCCTCTCCGGCCTCCTCTTACTGCCCTGCTCCCCGCATCTGTCCTCAACATAACGACCACAGGCACACTTTTAAAGATAGGTCAGATCAAGTCACTTCTCTGCCCAAAATATTTCAGAGGCTCCCCATCCCACTCAAAGCAAAGCTGAATTTCTCCCAGCATTCCCCTGGCCCCTGCATGATCCTACCCATCCACTAGCTCTCCAATTTTATCTTCTGCTACTCCCACCCTTGCTCCCACCACTCCAAATACCCTGGACTCCAAGCTCTCCTCTGACCATCCCAGGCATGCTCTGGCCTCACAGATTTTGTCCTTGCTGTCCACTCAGCAGGAACACTTCCTCGGACACCAGTGTGGTTAGCAATCTTGGATCTTCCCCAAATGCCACGCTCCCCAAGAGGCATTTTCTGCCCACGCCACCCTATTTAAATTGCACCCCACCCTACTTCCAATCCCCCTTTTCTGGCTTGCTTATTCCTTAGGACTTATCATTACCTCAAATACTTTCTATTTTACCTATTTACTTTGTTATCTGTCTCTCCAACTAGACTGCAGGCTCCATCAAGACCTGGGCATCTTTCTATTTTTGTTAACTGCTATATCCCCAGCACCCACAACAGTGTCCAGTAAATGCTCAACACTCAGTAAATATTTCCTAAACAAATGCATGAATAAACTCACTTAAGCATTTCTTGGTAAATTGATTCCCCTTTTTAACATAAGCATATTCATTTTTAAAGGAAATGTATATCTGGACTGTAAATGAACCAGCATCAACAGTCATACAGAGAAGTTAAAAAATAAGAAGTTAAAACAATAAAAAGAAAGTGCAGATATTAAATTGAACTGGATGTTGTAAATGACCCAAGTCTCTCAACTTGTGCCATAATTTCTCCTGTCTAAAAATGGAGATCAGCGAGTGTTTAAAGACATACTAGCACCAAACTGAGACTGTTTTTTAACTAATCAAAAGAGTCGGTAAAGAATTGAAAGATAAATTGCTCACCAACTCTTTGATTCAGTGTTAACTGTTCTTGGTTCTGCGTGTCACCTCCTCTAACATCCATAAATATTGAGCAGCCCACACTTCTGGAAGCAATGAAATAGATATTAGTGACCTTCAATTTTCTGAGCATCAATTCTTCCCACAACTTCCCCCATATCTGTACAGGGCAATTCAATTTTCTCAATTGCTCAGGTCAAAAATAACATCATCTTCCTCATCTTCTTACACAGCACATATGCAATTCATCAGCAAGTCCTGTTTGCTCTACCTTCAAAGTGTACACAGAAGCTGACCACATATCACTGTGTGCACTGTCCCTTTTCCAAGCTGACAGATGGGGAGGCACTGGGAGTGGCTGCACATGGATTCTTGCCCGAAGGCATTCACAGTGCGGTTGGGAGATAAAGTACACACACACAACTGGCATGCACACAACAGAGGGGAGAACACTGTCAGCCCCACAGGAAAGTGGAGATAACATGCCACGGGGCCCGTCCAGCAAACACTGCTTTACGCATTCACACGTATTCCTCCTGAGAAGAATGTGCTTCCATGCACACTCGTATCAGAGGTTTGATATACTTTTCTCGTCCAGCAAGATGTGAATGGAAGAGATTTTTTTGAATTCAGAGTCAAGACCAAAGAAACCTTGCATACTTCTGCTCACCCGCTAAGAGCATCACACCTCTTTCTGGAGAAGAGCAGGTCCCAGCTTGCCACTGCCCTTCTGGCCTGGAACACATGGGGCAGAGTGGCCTCACTAACCCACAGGCATGTGAGCGAGAAGTAAATGCTGCTGCTCACGAGCTGCTGAGTTTCAGGGCTGATGTTGTGGTGAAGGCTGATTAAGAAGGAAACTGACAGGAATAAGAGGTGACTTTGCCTGAAAGTCATTCAGGGACACTCCCTGACCAAGGGCGGCTCGCGAGGCGGGTCTCACACTACATGCACCGTGCTCAAAGCCATCTCACACATGCAAACCAAGGGGGTCTGAGGAAAAAATATTCCAGGTAACGCCATGTCAGGAAGTGAAAACACCTCTGAAAACTGCTTGTGACCTCACAGTCCATAAAGGACAAGAGAACGGAAGGAAGGGAGAGAGGAGAGGCTGACGAGGCTTTCTCCTAAGTATTTGTTTGTTGGTGGCTTGTTCATTTGTGCATTTTTAGGAAAACTCTCGCTTCTTTCTCTGCCTGCCCTCTTCCTGGTAAACCTGCGGCTGCCCTGACGAACATTCTCAAGTGTTCCCCTCAGCACTGGTTAGAGTCTGTCCTGATCTGGGGGCCTCCCACCCTCAAAGGCAGAGTGGGAGACAAGGACTCTGTTACAGGGAGTTGGAGAGGTTTAGCTGAGGAAGAATGAGTGAGAGTGGAGGGGTTGAGAAGGAAAGCCAAGGGCATGTACACATGACAGCAGGTGACAGCTACAAGTGACTGGGGCTCTGTCCCACTGGGGATCCTCGAAACTGTCCCACCAGAGAATAGGGAGGCTGAGGCATTTATCCACCATCTCTTGTTCCCCCCGGTTGAGAGGCTCCCCAATGATGTCAGCTCCCCTTGGCCACTTCTGGCTGCACCTGCCCTGAGCCGAGGGGCCTCCAATGAGGCAGCAAAGCAATGAGATAGAGCAGCACATGCTTTACAGAGGAGCTGGCCAAGGACACAAAACTGTCCACCCCCAAGTACTGAAATCTGATGCACCTAGGGAACAGGGTTCAGTGCATCCTACGTGTCTGCGGCAGCTAGTAGGGGAGAAGAGCATCTTCAGCACAGGCCCTTCTGCTGAGGGGCTGACTGCCCAGCACATACCTCTTATTCAACACATTCCAAGTACATCATTAACCACTCCCTTCAGTACTGCTCTTTCCCCAAATTCTTAAGCTCCGGGAAGGGCCCATGGTCCGCTTTATTTTGAAACTTCAAAGGTATCATCAATTCCTTCCACTCCCTCACCTATCAGATTCTGGGTCTAAATCAGGATTTTCCCTGGCCAACCTCACCCTACTCCAATAGTCACTGTCCCCATAACCCTACTCTGTTTTCCCATAGTGCTGATTACTTTCTGAAACATGCTTGCTTACTGGTTGCTGATGTATTTCTTGTCTGCCCTCCATGCATAGAATGTAAGCTCCAGAGAGTAGGGTCTTCCCTTCCTGGTTCACCACCTGTTTCTCCAGGATCTAGAATGGTAGGTACCTGGTGTGTTGTTGGTGACTGATAATGAGCAGGTAGCTCATGGAGAGAGGGACCCACAAAGCCCATCTAGTGGTCACCAAGGCAAAGGTTAGTCAGAAACCTCCAAGTTCACCACCGTGTTGACTGTTTCTTGGCAGCCACACCTGAGATAAAGGTATATGTGAGGCAAGAAGCCTGAACCAACCCCCTGGACAAGGAGGAAGACTGCTGGGAAGGGAAATAAACAAGTCTGTGCACAGAATCCACGTTGAAAAAGACTGTTGTGACCAGTGAAGTTCAATATATCAGTTGTATTTTTTTTTTTAGCTGTAAAATTTGTAACCCTACTCCAAGCCATGCTCCGGTCCCCCACCACTCCCCTCCTCTTTCAGAGCTTCCCTGCCTCACCCACCGGCTCCTCAAGGACATCATCATCAATACTGGATCCAGGCGAACATTTCTCTTGCTGGTGCAGCCAGAATTTCCTCCCTGAGAGGAGAACATAAAGATTAACTAGGTGAGAAAATTTTTCCCTTGGCTCTGAGGCTTGGGACATTTGTCTGATTCAGCCCATATTCTCCAGGAGACAAGCTAAATTAAAATACTAATGGACTACTGTATTTAAAATATATTTACCAATGATTAACAGCTCAGTAGGTGATATATGTTTCAATAATTTCTTATTACAATGTGGGGAAACCTCAATAAATATTCTCAAGGTAATTAGCAGGTCTTTAACATTCAGCTGTGTTTCCCTGCACATCCAAAGGGGGTGATCATGCCAGCCAGGCCCTCCTGCATGTAGACAGGGACCCAGATCTCAGCAGTCACCAGCCTGGACTTCTCAGAGGGGAGAGGGCCCATCCTCAGGAACAAACACTCCTGCAGACACATCCAGTGTGGGCCACAGTATTGTTGAGTAGGTTTCAGGTAATTCATTGCTAGCATTAAAAAGAGGGCACATAGGACTTCCACCAAGATGGAGGTGTAGGTAGACACACTGTGCCTGCTTACACACCCAAAAGGACAATAACAAATTGAAAAACAAAAAACAACCAAAACTGACAGGAAATCAAACTGTATGGAAGTCCAACAACCAAGGAGTTAAAGAAGAAACATCACCCAGACCAGTAGTAGGGGCGGAGATGGGCAGCAGGGCAGAGAGAACTGGCAAGGCAGTGGCTGGAGGACCAGGACGGCAAGGCAGCCACTGACGGGCAAGGCAGCCACTAATGGGCAAGGCAGCGGCTGGCAGACCCAGCAAGGTGGGGGATTGTAGACTTGGTGGTCCCACATTCACGTGCAGATAAACCAGAAGGAACAACTGGGGAGTGAAACAGACCCCACAACCCAGTTTCAGTGTGGGGGGTAAAGCCTCAAAACCTCTGATTGAAAACACCTGTGGGGGTCGAGGCAGCAGTGGGAGAAACTCCCAGCCTCACAAGAGAGTTTATTGGAGAGATTCACAAGTTCCTAAAATGTATACAAAGCCACCCACCTGGGAATCAGTACTACAAGGGCCCGATTTGTTTGTGGGGAGCAGGGGAAGTGACTGAAAACTGGCAGAGAGCAAAGCAAGCGGCATTGTTCCCTCTCGGAAGCCCTCCCCCACAGATAGCGTCACAACGCAGTGACGTGGTTGCCTCACCCTGGTGAACACCTAAGGCTCCACCCCTTACTATTTAGTAGATGCACCAAGACAAAAAAAAAAAAAAATGTCCCAAATGAAAGAACAGATCAAAGCTCCAGAAAAAAACATAACTAAGCAACAAAGAGATAGCCAACCTATCAGATGCACAATTCAAAACACTGGTAATCAGGATGTTCACAGAATTAGTTAAATATAGTTGCAAATTAGATGAAAAAATGAAGGCTATGCTAAGTGAAATAAAGGAAAATGTACAGGGAACCAACAGTGATGAGAAGGAAACCAGGACTCAAATCAATGGTGTGGACCAGAAGGAAGAAACATTCAACCACAACACAATGAAGGAACAAGAATTCAAAAAAATGAGGAGAGGCTTAGGAACCTCCAGGACATCTTTAAACATGCCAACATCCGAATCATAGGGGTACCAGAAGGAGAAGAGGAATAGCAAGAAATTGAAAACTTATTTGAAAACATAATGCAGGAGAACTTCCCCAATCTGGCAAAGGAAATAGATTTCCAGGGAGTCCAGGAAGCTCAGAGAGTCCCAAAGAAATTGGACCCAAGGAGGAACACACCAAGGCACATCATAATTGCATTACCCAAGATGAAAGATAAAGAGAGAATCTTAAAAGCAGCAAGAGAAAAGGAGACAATTACATACAAAGGAGTGCCCATAAGACTGTCAGATGATTTCTCAAAAGAAACAAAAGGCAAGAAGGAGCTGGAAAGAAGTATTCAAGGTCATGAAAAGCAAGGACCTACATCCAAGATGACTCTATCCAGCAAAGCTATCATTTAGAATGGAAGGGCAGGTAAAGTGCTTCCCAGATGAGGTCAAGTTCAAGGAGTTCATCATCACCAAGCCATTATATGAAATGTTAAAGGGACTTATCTAAGCAAAAGAAGATAAAAAATATGAACAGTAAAATGACAACGAACTCAGTTGTTAACAACCACACCTAAAACAAAAACAAAAAGAAACTAAGCAAATAACTAGAACAGGAACAGAATCACAGAAATGGAAATCACATGGAGAGTTATCAGCGGGAGAGTGGAAGGGGGAGAGAGGGAGAGGAGGTACAGAGAGTAAGTAGCATAAATGGTAGATACAAAATAGACAGGGGGAAGTTAAGAATAGTATAGGATGACCCATGGACACGAACTAAAGGGGGGGAATGTGTGTGGGAGGGGGTATGCAGGGCAGAGGGGAATAAAGGGAGGAGAAATGGGACAACTATAATAGCATAATCAATAAAATATTTTTTAAAAAAGAGCACACATAAACATTTGGACTTGCAGCTTCTCTGATATTTCTGAAAATCTGGCAATACCTGTCTCTCAGAGCCACCCTCAGCAGGACCTGAGTGCACAGCCCTCTCCAGTTTGCCACAGCCATCCACTGCACCACACTGTTTATTTAAAGATCACCTCAGGCCCCAGAGAGATTTAAGTTTGCAACTCTGACATACTATCACCAGTCTGGCATCAGGTGAGCCCAAGGATGATGTCCAAATACCACACAAATGCCACATGCAGAGACGCTAGCAAAGGAATGGGGGAAGGGGAGGCCTCAGAGCAGAAGGAACCACTACTCAGATTTCTGGGACTCAAGAAACCCGAATCAAGGCACACAAATCACCCCTCTCAGCCTGACCACACCCTGGAGCCTCTCTTCCCTTAACCTCCCAGATCAAGGAGTATAGAGAGCACTGCCTCACGCATGGTCAGGACTCAAAGCCAAGAGCACCCGGCTCAGTACAAAATGCCCTTCACCTTCACACCTGCATTGTCTGGGGCAGCTGTGGTGAACATGGCTAGGTGCCTACCTCATATCCACACATATACACATGTGTACACACATGCATATGTGTGTGCATATGTGACACACATGTGTGCACAAATATGCATGTCTATGTGTGTGGGCGTACATATACCTGCATATGTGCATGCACATGTGCATGTAACACAAATACATATGTGTGCACACATACACACATATATACCTGCGTGTGCACACATGCATATAATGCATGTGCTTATAAATATACATGTGTGCATATACACATGCCCATATTTACCTACACACATACAAGCTTACACGTGCACACACACATACCTATCCCAAGCCCAGATTGTGTCCAGGTACCAATGTACTCAGCTAAAACATTAATCTCACTGTCTCCTTTGCACATGAGTGTGCTGACACAACCCAGTACTGACAAATAGGCTCTAGATGTGAGTCCCCAGAGATCCTTCCTTCCCCAATAATTGGGCAAAGTCTTCCTAGGAAAAATCCTCAGCCTGTGGCATGCAGCCACACCTCAGTGTGCCATTTCCCAATCCGATCAGAAATCCCCCATATAATACTCACTCATTTTGCCCATCTGAGCTGAGGACAGAGAGAAGAACAGGGCCAGTAAGTGGACAGAACGCAGTCTGTGAAAGACTACATGGAGCAGAGCCCCTCCATAGCCCATACTGCACTGTGATATAAGATCCTTTTGCTGCATTAAGCCAATGACATTTGGGAAACTGTTTGTTATGGTAATTATCCCATCCTGTCAAATATGCCTATTGGTCTCTCTTACCCAAAGCCGGGGGAGTGACAGTTTTCTCTTTGGCCCCCATGCTGCACCTAGTACAGGCTCCCAGTGCAGGAAAGCCACCTCCATCTGCCTCTTGAACGGGGATTCACCCAAGGACCCCTCCGCAAAAGAGGAGATGAAGCTCCTCTTCCAGGTTAGAAGCACTCACCTCAGGTCAGCCTTCACAGTGGTCCCAGTCCTGGCTGACACAGGACAGGACCCTGGGAGGGAAGCAGAGGCATTCACCCTGCTCATCTGAAACTGCAGAGTCCTGATCTCGTTTCTAGAAGGCCCTGAGTCTTCCCTCCTTCAGACCTAACCCTTGACTCTGTTGCTCCCCCAGCCAAGGAAGGAATCACCTTCAAGTCTCACAAGGAGAAGCAAAGCCAGCTGCCACAGCTCTGGGCTTCATGAGCACCTGGAGCCCAGCTGACAATCTGGAACTCTCCTGTGGCAACAGCTGGGTCTTCTCAACCTCTTCACTCCCAGGGAAATAAACATGGGGGGAGGGAGTAGGTTTACAGCTGTGAGTATGCAAAACACAGAGTTTATTCTTGTATTATTTTTCATTAATTATTGTATTATTTTCCATATGAACAACTGTAAGCCTACTTTTGCCCACCCCTTACATTCTGTGGCACTTTCCAAGAACATCAGTACTGACCCAAGGGTGAGTGCTCTTAACTGGATGGAAACTTCATCTCTCCTGTGGGAATTCCTTGGCATGGGCCTCCTTTAGGGAAGAAGGCAGGTGGTCCCCCACCCAACGGAGCCTCCACCTGAGGGGCTCAGAACTGGGGCCAAAGAGAAGCTTACCAGAGAGCTGAAAATGCCCATCCAAGAAGTCCAGCCTCTACATTACCTCATGTCATCATCCCAACCCAAATGTGACCACCCTCCCCTTACATGCTGGGAAGCTCCCTGGGCAGTGACCCAAGGTGGGGACTAGAAGAGCCCTGGTTAATAACGGTGGTCCAAAGAGGAACAAGAAGCAGAATATCAAGTCCAGGCTGCCATTCCAAGGATGAGGGGAGTCCTGCCCAAGGAATGCCCCAGAATATAAATCCAGTAGCTGGAGACTAGTGCTGCACCCTCAATCCAAAAATGTCCCATGCATGCAGCTCCCACCTGGAACTATTATCCCAGACCATCTCAAACAGTACTTGACTCCCCACCTCTCCCAGCCCTTGGAAAGTGACTCCACAAACATTTTTGTTGGTACCCATCCAGATTCTGTCCTCAGGAAAAAATGTACAGTTGTGGGTGGCATCTGATTTGACTTCTGATCTTATTCCACAGTGCTTTGCTATCCTCCTTACTTGCCTTTAGCTGCTCTGGAAGACATCCACCCATCCATCCCAGACATGGGGCATCCTTGAACAGCACAAAATGGAGCCCAAGAGCCAGCAGGTGGAAAGCCACCTCCACGATGGGTAAAAAACTAACCAATTCACCCAGCATATTCCTGGAACCTCACACTCCAGCATCCCTGACAAATTAGACCTCAGAAGAAGCAGACATTTCCTTTTTAGTTACTTGATTAACAGCACTGTAGAGATTTCTCAAGTTAACTTGGTCAAAAAACACTTGTGTAGAGACCTTGCATTTGTGAGGTAACTCAAAGAGTGAACCCCTGAAGGAACTCAGCTTTGACCACCTTGGCCTCTGTGCAGAATGAAGAGAGATTCCCCAGAGAGACAAAGCTTTTTGCCATCAGCAAGCGCTAACAAGCATGAAGACGGAGACCTGAGCAGACAAAGGGTTCCATGTGAGTGGGAGTTGGTCATACCAGCTGGTCATATGAGAAAGGGTTTGGCTTTAGGAGTAGGTAGGATCTAGACTGTTAGGGGCACTAACCTCCAGAATAAGGAGTTTGGACCTTTTTCCTGGGGGTGTTCAGGACTCTTTGAAGGTATCGTATCATCTTCTTGCCCTAATCAAGAAAAGATTCTTCCAGACTTGCCTCCCCAAAGAATATGATCCCCTCCCAAACCCAACCAGAACCATATCTAGCATCTCCTCTCTCCCCCAGCCCCGACTAAGAACTGTAGAGTCAGGAAGGGCCAGGTGGAGCCAGAAACCCTAGACCCCTACCCCAAGGCAAGGCCTGGCCTGGTCAGTTGTTGGTGGCTGTTCCCTGTCCTCTGTGTCTTAAATATAAAAAGAGCAGGGGCTTTGGGGCCAGGTAGGGTCTCAAGAGCCCCAGCTTAGTGACTTCCTGGTCAAGTGACACCTCAGTTTCCCTGTCTTTAGAGTAGACGGTGACATCTCTAAGCCACAAGGTTATCACAAGGGTCAAAAAAGAAAATAAATATTTGTGATCAGCAAACATATGTGTGAACCACCTTGGTGCAGGAGGCTCTCAATAAATATCAACTCACATCTCTGCCCCTTTCTGTGGACATTCTCCCCAAATCCCTGTGTCTGGGTCTCTCTGTCTCTGCCTCAGTTTCCACATCTGGCCTTCACCGTTGCCCCTCTCTGCCCTGAACCACATTCTGCCTGTCACTCTCAATCATTCTTTACTTCCATGCCACTTTCTTATCTTCTCCATTTGCCCCATAGTTTCCTTTCTCTCTAGTTTTGTCTTGGCCCCTAAAAAATGGCCTCTTTGTCTGTCTGTCTGTCTGTCTGTCTTCCTCTCCCTCTCTGTCTCTGTCTTTATGCCTTTCTTTGTCTCTGCTCCCTCGCCCCCATCTGACTTTCCCTGTCTCTCTGTCACTGGCTCTCTCTGTCTCTCTCTTTTAGTCTCTGCCTGTCTCTCCCTAGCTCTTCCCCCAAATCCATCTCTCTTGTCCTTTCTGTGTGGCTCCCTACTGTGTGGGCTTGAGCAGTCCCACCTCCATTTCTGTATCTCTTTGAATATCACTATTTCTCTGAATCCCTGCTCCTCCCCCACCATTCTCCATCCTTTCCTTATCACTCTGTGAGGCACAATGACCCCCAGGAAACAAGACCAACCCCAACCCTTGAGGGGCATGGCATCTACTCAGAGAAATGGAAACCCAACAGTCACAAGCAAAGAAAAAGTCACTGGTTGTCCACAAGTCAGACTTGGCCAAGGGACGCTTTTTTCAGCCTGCATGGTGTTCTTAAATCTTTTTAATTAATTGCCAACTTTTTTAAAAAATTGGAAAATTCCCTATTAAAATTTACTTTTCT
>VMDR010013247.1:0-25251 GCA_007922815.1 Macrotus californicus | reverse complement strand
TAAAATGATAAAAGCCTCAGTTGCTTTCTTCATAAAAAAAAATACCTAGATAAATATCTTATCAGTTTATTCCCATGAACTAACTTTCTAACCCTTAAGATAAAATAAATTCCCAAAGTGATTCTCATTTATAAGCTCTGGAGGAAAAACAGGTTTTTATTTCTGGCTATATTATTTAAATTTTCTATCCTACATAATAGTCTATAACTAAGGATGTCATAATAAAAGGAAAGAACATAATTTCCCCCCACAGAAAGTTTTCTTTTTGCCTCACAAGGATAAGATACTCCACTGTCATAAGATTCTAATAGCCAACAAAACTCAAGAACAACCTTGTAGCCAACCAGGATGACACATTTTTTGCTGAAGAGGCATTGTAAGGACAAGGATGAGAGGGACAGCTGCTTTCCAGTGACAGTTCAGATGAGCTCAATGCTGTCCTGTCATCTCTGTCTACAACTGAGCCAGATAAAGGCCAAAGAAAATGATGTTATGTTCAATATAATCTCAACATATATAATCTGCAAAATATGAGCTGTAGAAAGTGAATTTTAAGGTTCCGTGCCTAGAGGGTGAAGTTCAGAAATGCAGACTTTATCTAATCTCTCTGAGCCAGAAAACAAAACAGTCAATCCTTTGTACATCCGCTAGAACAAAGGAACAATGAGACTGGGAAGTGCCTGGGCTGCGAGAACCTGCACTGGAAACAAACACTTAAAACCCCATTTTTGCCGTGATAAAGCCCTTTGCTGGCAGGGGTCCACTATTGCTGTGCATGCAGCCGCTGCTAGTGTTCAGACATCTTTTCGATGTAAGCCCAGTGAAAACTCCGCTGTATTAAAGAAAAAGTCTTCAATATTTCATTAGGAACAAATTAGATCCATCAGGGATGCTAACCTCATATAGAAATATATACAAATTGACATTTTAAATGTTATTTGAAAATTTAGTTACATATCTGTAATCTTCTGATCAAAAGAAAAATCACATGTAATGAGGAAACCTTACTTGGCTTCTGTTTAATTTATGCTGATGTAGAGGTACCAATACACATATGTGTGCATTACAACCTTCCTGGGTTTCCCCCATCACTCTCAAACATACAGTGACCAGTGAAGTATTATAAACTAAGGGAACTGTTGAAAACTATAAATTGATAATTTAATCTCAAGCATACATCAAAATTTACCATTAGCCACACATTTAAGACGCTTGTGCTTCTTAGTTCCAGACAGACCTGGAATGCCAAATGTAAAGTTCTGCCATATTCATCTGCTATATTTTGGTGAGTCTACCAGTATTAGGAAGCCCTAGAATTTCATAAGTTGCCTTGATGTCAACCCAATTTTTCTGTTCTCAGAGGAAAAGATGCAGCTTAGCTAAATTCCTGAACCAAAATGAATTCTTCCTTTTTTCCTTTTTTAAAATATGAGTTTGGAAGAGGGAGAAACTCACATATATATATACATACATATGTATATATATGTTTATACACACACACACACACATATATATATAATAAAAGTGATATTTTCTTTAAACTTTTTTTTGTATGGCTATTAAGACACTATTATCTATCGGTAAAGGAATTTCCAGAGTGTTTAGATTTCAAAGTGATAGCATTTATTTTGGACATAAATTCAACCTTATAACAAGAGTGCAGACAAGGCATGGGTTAACATCAAATGCTTTTCTTGAAGTCCTAACAGTAGCATCGTATATCTGTGTCAGATCTGGTAGTTTACAATGTGCTTTCTCATTTTCGAAAACCTGCACCAACGGAAGGTTTGTGGCTTTTGCACCGCAGAAGAACAAAATGAAAAAGCAATTGCTCACCATCTCCAGCTAATGAAATACAACTCTTTTACTTCGCGATTGTTGCTGTTTGACTCTACTAGGCAGCTTTCTGACTTATTTTAAGATGACATACTGTGTTATGTTAATACATCCGATTAACATGCATTTAATTTAGTACTTTAACACACCAGACAAAGTTCAGGTAAGAAGGAACTTTTAAAGTTTTAACAACTCTGAAAGGCAACTAAAGCAGTTTTGACAATTATTTGCATCATCACTAACAACAGTACCAGATGCCACATTATCCTATTCGACTTTAGGTGTGTAAGTAGTAGGTGGTCCGCCCTCTGAGAGTTTACAGTCTGCTCAGGCAGTTAACATCTGTGAGAAAAAGGCAAATAAAAGGTATACTGTCAGGGAGGCTGACTTCAATGTCAGATGAAACCTGGGTTCAAATCCCAACACTGTCAGTTTATGAGGTGACTTTAGGAAAACTGTTTAACTTTGCTAATGCTCAGTTTCCTGTCTATAACATGGGACCAACAATACTTTACAGAGTTGTACGTGCTAAGAGGTAAGAGAGGTACAGTGGTAAGTGCTGGCCTGACACACGCTGGGCTTTCAGTAAATGGCAGTGGGTGAGTGTTGCTGCTGTTAAGAATAACACAGTGGGCATTAATGCTAAATATGCAAATGGGGAATGATAGCCAAGGGCTAAGGTCTCAGAGGTGGACTTCATGAAGGAAATGAACTTCAGCAAGTTTGGGAGGTCAAGTAGGACTTAGAAATCAGAGAGAAAAAAAGGGGGCATTTCGGAGTGAGACTGCAGTTTAAGCTAAAGCTGAAAAGCTCTCTTCTATTGAGTATTAGTGTCAGCACTGAGGGTACCTTGACAACTGATGGAGACTTTAACCCCCTCATCCCCGTGATACCCTTCAGCAGGCCCATGCCACTGATTGGACATTAACAATGGAGGCTCTCTCAATGTTATCTAAGTGCTCCAAGTCCCTTGGCATCCTTGTCCACTTAGATTGCGTCTTTCATGTAGAGATTCATGAGCATCACTTGATGTGTGCTTTCAAACCTGGACATCGAGATACCAAGGAATTATTGTTAATGTTAGATATGATAATGATATTGTGGTTATGTTAAAAATAATCTTATCTTTCAGAAATGCATACTGAAATATTTATAAATGAAATTGAATGATGACTTGGATTACAGATTGCATCAAAATGATATGGGTTGAGAGTAAGGGTGGGGATGTAGATAAAACAAGATGGGCTATCAGCTGGTAACTGTTGAAGATAGATGAAGAATACATGGTAGTCCATTATTCTAGTCTGTTGACTTTTTTATTTGTTTGAGTTTTTCCATATAAAAGACAGAAAAACGAAGTTAAAAACAAAAATCCCTGGAAATCTATGTGTATACGCAACAGGAAAAGAGGAAGCACAAATACGAGGTGGACTGGCTCCACAACAGAAGCCTTGAGCACAAGTCCACCACAGGAGCTGATCAGGGCTGTTGAAGACAGAGCAGTGTGGACATCACTCATTCACAGGGTTGCCAAGGGCTCACTCAACAGCACGTGAACACACAGCTGCCATGTTAATTTAGTTGCATATTATATGTTTAGGAGCATATAGTCATTTCAAACATATAGAATGGGCTTGATTTCTCCTACGAAGTCAGAAAGGTATCCGAATTATTCTTTATGCCCCTGGGGGATTCCACTGAATTGGTGCGTGGGAATGGAAGGCGAAACGCTTTTTCTTTCTTGTGTTCTTACTCTGTCTGGACAAATTAGATTTTTTTTTTTCTTGCTGACCTGTAGAAGGCCATGCCCACCTACAGAAGTCAGACTAATGGAGGAAGCTTCCTAAGCACACAAAAGAAGATCAAGTTCAGAGCACTTGGTTGGTTCATTCCAAATACGTATCTCAGCTTGACCTTAGAACTCATGAAAGAGACTGCAAATGGATGATTGCTAAATACTGAAGTCCATGCCCAAGAGTTCAACACAACTGAAAATTAATAGCTGCTTATAATTTATCATTTCTCCACACTCTTAACACATTTAATCATTATTCCACCTTGTGTAGGCTACAAACACACACAGAGATTTCTTTTGTGATATATTTTTCCTCCTTAAAAAGTCACTTGAGAAAGTCACAGTATCATATAGTAATTTGAAATAACTAAAACCAGCTTAAAAATTATGTCCTTTCCACAGAGCAGTGGAAAGAATTGGAATTGAATGCAGTAAACCAGGGCTCAAGTTTTATGCCTATCCTATATTAGCTGTGTGGATTTGTGATGTTAATGCTTATAAATGTCAATCTCATTTCCAACCTGAAAGTTAATAATAGTAAATTTACGACCCAGTATATGACAAAAACTATTCTAGAATTTATATATGAACCATTTAAAACCTCAAAAGACCCTATGAAGAAGGCAATATTTTTATTGTCATCCCCATTTTATAAATTAGGAAACAGGCTTGGAGAGGTTAATAACTTGCCCAAGGCAACTTGGCTAGTAAGTGATGGAGGCAGCTGCTTTCAGAATTCAACTCTTAACCGCTGTGTACCCTTTGCTTTCATAATACTCCCGCCACAGGACCTCCGTGAGGATAAAGTTAAACAATATGTGGTCAGTATAGTGTTCATTTTATTTATATAGATTTGACCATAAAAAGAAATGATATCAAAATTTTAATGCCAATGAAAAATAGAAAAACTACTTCAATAGCTCTTGAACGTCAATGTGCACAGATTCACTTTGATATTTGTTTAAAATCAGATACCCTAGGCTCCACTCTTTCTAAATTCATTACATGTTGGGTAGAAGCCAAGAATATGCCTTTATAACACACTCTGCAAGAGATTTTGATGCAAAGAGCTTACAGACATTATTGAGAAATAATGGCCTATATTTGAAGCTATATAAGTGTTATGTGCTGAACTGTGTCACTCTAAAATTCGTATGCTGAAACTTTAACCCCTAACACTTCAGAATGTTACTGTATTTGGAGATAAGGCCTTTAAAAAGGTAATAAAGTTAAAAGAGGTCATTAGGGGGAGACCAATCCAATACGACTGGTGTCCTCATAAGAAAAGGAGATTGGGACACAGATAACACAGAGGGACACCACATGTGGACCTAGTGAGAAAGTGGTCACCTGCCAGCCAATCAGAGAAACCTCAGAAGAAACTGGCCGACACCTTGGTCTAGGACTTTTAGCCTCCAGAAGTGTAAGAAAGTAAATTTCTGTTGTTCAAGCCACTCAGCCTGTGGCATTTTGCTGTGGAAGCCCTGGTAAACCAGTACACTAAGCAACATTTCAAAGTGGAAATAATAGTGGAAATGCTGTTTTGGTAATTACAGTTTCTGAATTTTTTTTTTTATTAAAGACAAAGGAATTAATCACGTTAAGTGCTGATTTTTTGGGGTCACTAATAAGTAGATGAAACTGACTAATGAGAGGGCATATGCCACTAAGATATTCTTCCTGTAAGTGAAGTTCCCTTCCTACCACCAGACTATTCTCGTGGGCTCCATAACTTACTCATAACCCAAGGGGAATAGATCAGGTTTTTAGTATGTGTACATTTTCCCAATAAAATATTCACTTCTTTCATTAATATTTACTTGTTTATCTGTTGATTATCTATCTATCTATCTACCTATCTATCTATATCTATCCATGCATAGAATTAACCATTCATTCATTCCTTCATCTATCCATCCATTTAATCAGTATTTATTGAACATGTACCATGTGCTAGATGCTATTTTAGGTACTAAAAAACTACTTCTTGTTGTTGGGAAGATAAAAGCTCCCTAAAAGTCCTAAATGAAAACTAGAAAGTTTTATTTAAATAAACTCAAATGTCCTTAGGATGCATTCAGGTAAGAAATGTGAGGTGGTCAAATGAATTGGCACCCAAAAGGAGAGGAGCCACAACTCAGATCTAGAGAGTTCTAAGAATACAGATGGCCCAGTTTTGCTAAATCTTCCAATGGTTTAAGAGAACCCATATATCTGACTTTTATATGAATTTTCCATTTTTCAGTGCTGGTGAAATCATCTGAATTCTTCATAAACGCTATGTGAGCCAAATAAAACATGTCTATAATTTAGACACTGCCCAACCCTAGGGGCTACCAGGTTTCGGCTTTTGCTCTAAGCTGAAGACACAGTGTCGCAAAAATGCTGAGTTCTTCTATATCTGTTATCTTCACATCTGATTTCTGATGAAATCACAGCTAAACAATTTAGCTTGCAAATTATTTTTAGCCACAACTAAATAATTTGGCTTTGACTCTATTACGCTTGTTGCATGGACAATTTAGTGGTGAAAGGAACCTCAGAACTGTCCAGTGTCTCCTCTGTGGTCAGGAAAGCATGACATGCAGGAGGCAGGGCAAGGTCTTCATCCAGGAAAGATGTGGTAAAGCTCTATCATCACCTTCCCCATGACCTTCTCTCACTTCTGCACGGGACTGCAAGGGCAGGGACCACGTACTGTTTGTCATCTTTATAAGCCCACCAATCACCACCTGGTGTAATTCACTGCAGGGTCCAAGCTTAATAAACGTTTGCTGAGCTGAATTGGAATATACATATGTTTTTCGATTCTGATTTAAAAGCTGGAGGGAAAGTTGATTGTTGCTGAAATAGCTCCCATTTATTTAAAATTTTGATCTTTAAGGTCATGTCTACATGATACCAAAAGAACTGGTTATTTTAGAAAAGTTATCAGAACCACAATCAGACAAATCGCACTTGTAATGACACAGAGATAGTCTAAGCAACTGTTGTATCTCTAGCCAAATCATGTCTTGCTCTCTTATTCTAGGCCAACAAGACAGGCACGTTGACGTAAGGAAAGCACACCACACTTTGAGTGACTTTCCTGTTTAAAGTTATATCTTGGAGTTAATATTATATTACTAGTTGGTCATGTTTTAATACACTGAAATGTAATCTGTGGATCTTATCTCTGCAGCTCAGCAGTTAACAGAGGAATACTGTCATTTCTCTTAAATAAATAAAAAAAAATTCACACATTTCCTTAAAATATAGAAGGCAGTAATGACAAAAAATAAACCACCACCCCAAAAAATCATCCTTTAAACATTTTTTAAAAATCTTAGTTTAAATAAAATTATTTTTAAAGTGTAGAGAATCCTAAGAAGGGTTATGCCATCATACAAATAAGTGTGAGAAAAATCACCGTTATACAAACATCACTCGCAAGCTTCATTCTGCACATGTATCGTGGAGCCCGTAAAATGTGGTGTGAAGTGTATCAGTGGTACACTGTAGAAGGAACTCCTTAGGGAAAATGATGAGATTCTGAATGCCAACACATTGTGAGTGCTGATGAGGTCTCTTTTTTATTGAATTCAACATAGTTAATAAAATGCAAATATTTCTTACATTTCACAAGTATCTCTTGAAACACATGCATAATTAAACCCAAAGGGCATTCTAAGTAGTGACACCCACACTAAGTCCTTTTCCATCAACTGTTTTTTCCTTCCCCCAAAAGTAAAACCTCTGAGTAAATGACTGTATACTGGCCTATGAATGTCTTCATCCTTTCTCCCATAAACTTCTGAAGGTTCACCTGTGTTTAAAAATCATCTGCTCCATTCTGCACATATACCTTATCACATGTAATGAACACATCTAGAAGTTCCACGGTCATACATTTCACAGTATTAGCAATCTGTGTGCTCACTAATGCTCACACACCAAGAAACCAACGATTTTATGACTAAAAATCCCACTGCTTAAACTTCTGGAAGATGTTCTAATTACATGGTTGATTTCAGTCTTTCTTTGATTCCACATAAAAACCAAATAAATGTTTAACAACTGGTGTCTCTTTTCAATTTGTTCTTGCTAATCTCAGAAACTGTCTAAAAGTTTCATCTGAAGTAAGTCAGGTGATGCAACTGGGCACTCAATTTTTTTCTTTGGAAAAATAAGAGGATTGATATTTGATTGACTTATTAAATGAACCCCGTTCCATTTCCTGATCCTGAGGACAGAAAGTTCTCACACCTCTTTAAAGAACTGTAGCTGAGAAGTGATCTTTGTTCAGGCTGCACACGAAAGAATAGTAAGGACAACACATTTCTAAATTTAGCTTCTGGAATTTTTTCAGTTAAATTTGACTTTCTAGATGAAAGTAAGGCCTCACTATTGCAACAAATAAAGATAATGTTAAAAGGAAGACTAATGAAGTCATAAAACATCAAAGTCGTTGGGGAATTTAGGACACATCTGGGGGTGGCATGGGGAGGAATCAGGTAGTGTGCCTGACAGTCCTTGCCTAAGTGGTTAGCACTTGGTAAGAACTTGGACCTGAGTGACCAAGTCTACACTCTCATTTTACAGATAAGAACACAGAGGCAGGGAAGACAAACTAGCAGACATATATGCATGGAAGGGTTTGCCAAAAGTGTAAAGAAAAAATAAAACTGACTTGAGGTGCAGAGTAACCAAAGGACGTTCTCTGATACTGGGCTGTTTTAGTTACTCACATAATACAAAATAATTTTTGTCCCCTCATTTCAAGGGAATTTTTCTAATTTTCTCCTATGAATGGGTCTATTCTACTCCTGAAGATTTTATATTCTGGTTCCAAAAATAAAACTAAGTTGAGGAAAGGCATATCCCTAATCACTGCACTTCAATTATTTATTCTAAAAACATTTACTTAAAATTATTCCAGGGCTTGACAATTTAATGTGATGGGAGCGCAAACCACATCACTTTAACAAATTTCCCTCTACAGCCCAGAATGCCTCTGCTGCATTCCCCCTCGAAGGGACTAGTCCGCTGTTTTCAGCACTAAGGAAATTTCTGAAAGTGAACCAAGCTGCTGCTGGCCAGATCTGAGGATATTTATCTTCACAGGTATTTTTACCATTGTTTTCTTGTATGCCTGGAACTCAAGTGCAACATCAGCTTGATCAGTCAGGGCTCAGCCCGGAGTGGCCTGGCCATCCAACCGCACCTGTTGCCCCTTTACCTGTTTGCAAGACCACAGTTCTTTCTTCTCCATCCAGAGGCATAATCCTGAAGTTATAGATGGTTCCGGCTTGTAAATCCTCGGGGTTACATTCGTAGGTGGTGTTGTCTATCCTCACGGGGTGGCACCTCGTGAACCCTGATGTGTCACTGCTATAGATGAAGCTAAAGTTACAGGGAGGCCCCAGAGTTCTCCACTGGATGGATGCGGACCGGCTGGACACCCTGGACTCCGTCACGGTGAAGTTACATCTCACTGGCTCTCCCAGTGCAGTCTGCAAATGAACCAGAGACAACAGCTGAAGCCCGCAGTCTAGGCTGCCCAGGGACAGTTCCACAGCAAGCTCCCCGAGACGCTTCCACTCAACCTTCGTCCCCAGCCTCAGCCCACCCCTTTGCCCAACCAGCAGAGAGAAGGCCCGTGGAGGAGGTGGGTGGCAACCTTCCCCCTAGCTGCCCTTTCCCCGGAGCAGCAGGAGAAAGAAGGTGGCTTTTTTTTTTTTTTTTTTTTGCCTTTGACGTTCTGGCTGGGGGCTCAGGAGAGGATCTTTCTTCCCAAGGAAGAGGAAGAAATTCGGCCAGCTCCCTCTCCAAACTGCAACCCAGGAGGCCAGAAAGTGGAATGGGAATTTGTTCTCAGTGGGGATGGGACACGTCGCCCTGCGGCCTCTCCTCCGTCCACTCACCTGTAGCAGGCTCAGTGCGGTCCACAAAGCCAGCCCGGCTCCACAGCTCAGCATCGCGGACAGTGCTTCCCACCCAGCCTCCACCGAGGGGCTGGGACGCCGGGCGGCCCCGACGGCCGCCTGGGGGGCCACTTGTTGCGCGCGCTCAGTGCGCCCCGCAGGCGCACAGAGCTTCCCTTCGGGCTGGCGGCACGCAGGGGCCACCGCTGCTGCTGCTGCTGCTGCCGCCCCGAGCGGGCTGCGGACGCGAGAGGCGACCGGGACAGGCAGCGCGCCGCCCTTCCCACGCTGCCATTCTGACCCGTTCTGCCTCGCCCCGCGCCCCGTCCGCGGACTTCCGCAATCAAAAGGCAATTTCCTCGTCTCCCGGCAAAGGAACAATGCGCCGGAGGGAGGGAGCCCAGAGGAGCCAACGCCTGAGGCTGCCAAGGGGGCCCAAGGCGGGCCCAGCTGCCCTCGCTGCCCTCTCTCAGGCTAGGGGTCCCGTCTGGGTCCGAGGAACTCTGCCTCCTCCTCCTCCTCCCCCTCTCCTTGACTTTCACTTTTTCCCATCCGTGGTCCTCAACCCCCGTCGCCTTAGCCACAGGCAGCACTTGGCCCCTCTCACTTTCCAGCCCCCGACCCTGTCCCTTCCTCCCTCCACACCCAGTGCCTCCCCCTCCCGGTCTTCCTTCCTATCTTCCTCATCTGCTTTCTCCAGGGCCTCTTTTCCCAGGATTAAACATAACCACAGCAGATTTCCCTAGGTCGTTTACACTCTTTCCTGAAGCCTTTTATTAGAGTGCTTTTGCCCTTCTCACCTCAAAGCATTCATTTGTCCCAAAACGCATCCTTCTGACACCAGCGAAAGAAAAAGACCCACACAGGATCTTGTCCGTTGCCAACCTGACCTTTATTTTTTTGCCATTCACTTCCCCCTCTCTCTTGAGTAAAAGTCTGTGTCCTCCCTTAAATCTTCTGCAACTGGTACTGACCAAGAACAGATACGAGGGGACCGCCACTTGTCCAGCCCGCAGGCGAAGCAGCTTCCTCACTGGTCGTCCAGTGAAAGCCATTTCATCCCTAATTGTCCAAGGAACATAAGAAAGAAGTAAAAACTCTAGCTTGTGGAAGATACCACTGATGGCTCACTCCCTCACATATGACAAAAAAATAGAATTTACTCAGTTTTCAGGACTAACTTTATGCTTTTTAAGCAACTGCCTCAGCATCTGAATGATCATGTATCTGAAAATGGATTTTAAAACCGTCCCCAGTAACCAAAGAACAAAAGTGTTCAATTGTACAATTAATTAACAGGTGATAATAGCGTAATATTGCAATAACTTTTATAATCTTTGATTGTTTTGGGGGGTGCCATCCCCTGACAACTTCCAAAAGAGATGAGACTCCACATTTTAATTTTCAAATCAGAATTCTCCGGAGCCAAATCAATGAAAAAGATGGCACATTCCCTTCTTTTCAAATAGTTATATATACATAAAGCTATATTTTGGCTACTATATTGACTGTTATGTACTTTGAGAAAAAGCAGAAAAAATGGAAAAAGTGAAATTTATTTTCTTTTAGGAAACGTGTGATTTTTTTTTTTTTAATCTCTTAATGAAAAAAAAAAAAAAGGCATTTTCACTCCTTCAGGAGTTCCAGGGGCTTTCACTCTGCAGCCAGACCAGAGGTCCCCTTTTCAAGTTAGCAGACACTCAAAGAAGGTCAAACTTAAAACGTGTGTATTTCTGGAAAAAATGAATCTTCCCTACTTCACTCTTCAGGTCACTTGTCTTAGAAAAGAGTGACCTCAATATTTTGTGCCCTCCCCTCCAAGTTCAGTGGCTTTCGCAGCTTGGCTGCCTTTCTGCACCATCAGAAATGCCCCCCCTCCCCCCACCTCCCCCGCCTCCTGCCCAGATACTGCAAGCCTACAGGCTGCCTTCAGCCTTTACAGGAGTCTCTTTTTCCAGTTTTCTTTCTTTTCTGCATTCCTTCCTTTTCCTTCCTTCACTGTATTCAGAAGACAATCTGGTTTCCTTGTCTGTAAAACTGTGATCATACTTACTCCAAATACTTCCCAGAGCTATTATGGAAATTAATGAGATCACACGTGTCAAAGCGCCTTTGCGAACTCTAACGTGCTGTAGAGCGTGTTTGCCTAGTTGCAGAGCATCTGCATCGCCTGGTTTGCAAATTTACCCTTCACATAGGTCGCACTGTCCTAACTTCTGCCTACCTTTCTCTTGGTCTTTTCTATTGAGGTTTAAAGTTTTCCTCATAAATTGCTCCTCAGGTTTGGAATCTTCTTACCTAAATATATTAAATATTCTTCTGTTCGTTGAGAAAATCTTCAGTGGATACTATATCCTCCAAGTATTTGCAAGCATCTTTAAAAAATGCTGTTGCACATAACCTACTGTACCTTTTAAGTTAATTCTTAAATTATTTTTATTTCCAATATACTGTGTACCAATCCTTTCTTACAGTCCTCCCCTTTGTGCAAACAAAGGCACCAAAAAGCAACATTTGAACAGGATTAATCAGGTAAGCAATGGCAAAGGATCCTCACAACACAGCCCACTTAGAGGCTTCCAAGTTCCATGTAACTAACAGTGAGCTGCTAATAATGCCTTGGAAATAAGAATTTGGAAAGGAAGAAATGACTTCTTTATATGTAATCATTTTATTTTTGATCTATTGAAGAGAGACATATACATTTAGAATCATGTGTTTTCCTTTATCTATTTTAATATCAATTATATGAAGACTTACAGAAATACATGAAGGAAAGGACCAGTAGTCAAAGACATTTCTTTTCCAAAGGTATGTAACTGCCAGTTCTTTTTTGGGGGGCGCAGGAGGAGAATCTTAAGCTTCACTGAGTGCCCTCAAAGTTAGTGAGTCCTAAATAACCCATAAGAATTAACGTATGAAACAATGAGGGAAAGTTTAAATTCAGGATTTTATTGTTCCATTTTTCCTTTTAAAAGCACTTAGGCTATTATTAAAAATTAATGAGAATTATAGTGGGTTCAAGGCAATACGGGACTAGGACAAGCTGCCAGGTATCATCTTTTTTACAAGTTTATTTGAAACTACTGTGCAAAGTGTAAATAAATTGACTCATTTTTTCTTTGTTCTCATCTTTGTTTGGAATTCCTCAACTTCTTTTGAACCTATTTATCCTGCATAATGACACTGCATTTGCTTTAGAAGTTGCTGCATTCCAGGAATTTGGGATCAGCTGCTCTGTAATTTTTCAGGGGACAGCCTCTTCCCTTTGCTGCTGGGAAGCCTTTCCCAGACTGCATGGGAAGGGTGGGGCTGCTCTCAATTAGAAGTGAGTGAACGAACAGCTGCTTTTTAAATAAATTGTCATAGCAATTAATGAATCATTGTTATAATTTACATATTCATTAACAATGAATTCATGGATGAAAGCATGGCTCTTGTCACATTAAAGAATACAGATGTCAAATTATATGACTGGTCATCAGGGGTCTAGGGGTCACACTTTAAGAACTGCTGCTTCCAGTCAGGGTTTGAGCAGGTGCAGGGATGAGAGGAAGGCAGAGTGGGTTGGTAAAGTTGATTGGTTAATTCAGACACCTTGCCCATAACCTAAAAGTTCCTTTATGACCTGGCCTCTGCCCATCTCTTGCCTCTCTTCTGCTTGCTTCCTAACTTCAATGGCCTGGGTCTGATAATTCACTTATTCATTCAGCAAATACTGACTGATTACCAGCTGTGTGCCAGGCTCTGGTTTAGGTTCTGGAGACACCTCCAAGGAGCTGACTTTTTCCTGCCCCAGGGCTTTTGTGCCTGCTGTTTCATCTTCTTGGACCACCCTTCCCCAGATGCTCTGCTTGGCTATCTTCCTCTCCAACTTTAGGTCTCAGCTTAAACACACCCCTAAAGGGGCCAGGCCCTTTCTGACCTCACAAGGAAAAAGTATCCTTTTACTGTTCATTTTAGCAACCCATTTGTTTCATTCAGAACAGTAATGACATTTGGTAATCTAATTCTGTATACGTTTGTGCGATACCTGCCTCCCCAGGGCACATGAGGAATTCCTTTAGGGCAGTCTTTTTTTTGTCTTTTCTTCTTGCACAAAGCTTGGCATAAAAGTAGAGTTTCAACAAACACTTGTTGAATGAATGGATGAATGAATGAATGAATCTTTGTAGTTGCTCAGCAAAGATTGTTATGTGAATAAATACTCTAAACAAGTCCTTCTAAAGATATTCCATCTGGATGCCTCAGATACTGTCTTAGAAGGGAGGGAGGGAAAGAGAAGAGGGGGAAAAAAGGGAAGGTCAAAGGAATAAAAACACCAGAAGACTGATTTTGAAGAAAAAGAAGTAGGAAAAGATCAGAGTGGGAGGGAAGATTAAAGGAGGAAAAAGAGTAGGAGAGGGAGGTAGTGACTTTAGGACAATTGTTCTCAAAGTGTGGCGTTAGCATCATCGGAGCACTTGCTAGAAATGTGAATTCTAGGGCTTTGCCGAAACCCCGGAAGTCAGAAATGCTGAGTGGACCAAATGGTCTGTTTTCTGTTTGTTTGTTTGTTTGTTTTTCACAAGCCTTCCTGCTCTAGTTGGTGAGAGAGAACATTACTTCTCATGACTTCTCTGGAAGCTGCAAACAGGACTCACAAAAGCCTAGACTGTCAACCCCCTACCCCAAATAGTGCATCAGACATCATTTTAAGAGAATAAATGGTAGTTATTGTTCTTTTTCTTTAAACTTTCACTGAGATGTCTGGTTATAAGAAGCTATATCAGTGATTTAGAAGGTCTTGAACAATTTTAGAATGGGTCAAATAAGTAAATTGGTGACATAAACTATAGTATTTTGTATAACATGTGATATATATTTATAATATATATGCATTATAAAATTATATAATCCATACTTATATAATATATTATGCATATTATATATTTATAATATAATATACATATTTTGATATTTATAACTTCTCAATAAAAATAAACCATAAATCCTAAAGGACAAAGGGTCAATGTAGAGCAAACTTAGTAAATGTCAGATGACAGGCAATTCTGATGCCTTTTCTTCTGAGGAAGAGGAAGGACTATCAATACGCAACTTTCACATATGTTTCCCAGATATTTTTTAAAAGAAGAAGGCCCAGCCATCGGGGGTTGTGTCAACTAAACACAATTACAAGATGGCAGATCTATTTCTACATTTTAACTTGAACTGGCTCAATAGTAAATTATGGCAAAAGTGAATAGAATTCTCACCTACAGCAGGTGTGGTACATTTAAAAAGAGGTGTATTCATATTTAAGGTAAGATCATTTTGATAACTGGTTTTTTAAAAAAGACTGTGACCATCCTCTTCTGTTTAGAGATACCATTTTGAGATAGTTATATTTCAAGGACTCTTTCTACCTTCCTAGGTCATAACATTCCTAGGTTATAACCTTTGTAGGTCATAGGTCTCCAGGAAAATGTAAATAATAAAGACACTTGGGAGACAGTTGCAAAGATTAAATGAGAAAGTGCATATTAGGTGTATAACACAATTCCTGGCCAAAGGGCTCAAAAATATTAGATACTATGATTTTAATAATAATAGTAGTATATGAACACCAATAACTCATGGAGGCTGAGCACCCAGTAATGCTAGAGAATGACCAAGTCCACAGAGGAGAATGTCTTTCTGAGAACATCCAAGTGATAATAAATGATTACTGCTTTCAATCTGCTACCCAAGGGAATCTGTTCAGTAGATCAGTGCGAACAACATTTGACATTTAATGGCTGCCCTGACTTCTGGCCATTGCCAAGATTTTTTTAAATCCTGGAAGGGAGGGGATGGGAATACCGGATATGTCTCTAGCAGCAGGCTCCACCACCTCTCCTCAGGCACATCTCTAAGGTTTCCTGATATTTTTTCTACAACTTCTCACCCTCTTCCCTCCACCATTTCTTTTTAATCTGGAGGAAATGGGCTTTGCATAGCTTTTGCCAGAGCTTTCTAATCATACGCAGACGAATGACATAAAACCAGATGTGACTGTGAACTAATCACCCTCTCACCCTCCAGCACCTCTGCTTCACCTTCGTTCCCACTTTGCAAGCCCTGCGGCCGCACCCTGGAAATGAGGCTGCTCACAAGTGCACCACGTCAAGGCGTGAATGCTTCTGTACGCACATGGTTGCCGTATGTTATTGTGCCAGGAGCTAGGTCATGATCTGCATGATATTCAAACCCTAAGACAGCAGATAAACAAAATAAGGCCAACACTGGTTTTAAGGGAAAGGAAAACAGAAACCAACAAAGAGAATGATCACCCTTTCATCGTCCTTAGAAAGTGACGGTCAAATTGGAGGGTCAAAACTCTGTCTTCTTTTCTTCTGTGCATCACGTTTGCTAGAACAGTATTTCCCACACGTTCTCTGGAGCTGGCTGGCACAGGTGCCTTTTGTTGCTTTTACAGTTTGCTCTTAACAGTGTTTTAAAAAATCGGAATAAGTAGGTAATGAGAAAAAGAGATTTTACATGTAAAAACATCTGGATTTTGCCTTTAAAAAAAAATCGAAAGATGGAGGCTCATCGGGCCCACACTCTGCCTGCCTCTTTCACACAGCTCCTTATCCCACCTTCTCCGCTGGATGAGGTAGACAGCGCATCTCAGAGTCCCCTGAACTTGGGGCCCACCGTGATCAAAGTGGAAGATCAAAGGATCTTATCATGTTTTTCAGAAAATGTAAGGATAAAAAAAATCAGCTGGATTATAAACCCCTCAGAGGAAGGAGTCATATCTTCATTATCTCCCTCACATCCCCAGGTTGTGGAGACTCAATGTCTACTTCTATACCGACAGGGTAAACACTTACACCCCCACCACTAAATCCGGCCATAGCTAAGGACTTGTAAATCTGAAAGAAAATTGTGTTCTTCAGCTGCTCCACTGCAGACTCAGAACACTCAGCAACACAGAATCCATGGATACTTAGCACCTAAACCTCAGGATAAACTAGTGCCCCAGCAGCGCCTGCTCCAAATGGATAGATGGTGACGCCACAGAAGATCCAGTCCTCCTCCAATAGTACAGACGGCACCCTATTCAGGCCACCAGAGTCAAAACTCTTAGCAAAGCACCCTCTTTTGGTGTGTTCTCCACAGTTCTGCTGTTCTGGGCTGGGAGTATAGCCTTGAAGGAAGGGAGCAAATGCAAGTGGTCACAGACACACAGGTGATGGGCAGGCACCCAGTGAAACTACACACAAAGAGTGTGCTCATTGGCCCAGATCTATCAGAGATTCAAATCAGAAGAATTCTGATGAAAAAACGGGTGCCTCCTGTGTGCCGTTCCCCAACGGGCATCTCATCTGGATTTAGCCCCAGTAATCTTCGGTTGCCAGATCCCCCAGAGTGTGGGAAGAATGGAAAGGGTTTTTACTTCAAAGACAGCTCCTAGAATTCATAGCATTTCCCCTTTCAGTTACTTTTCACCATACTTCACAATCACTGGTTTTCAAAGCTGTTATTCTGTGAGTGGAATACACTGGTGTAACCACAGTGTGGCTGGGGAATATTAGAAAGATTGAAAGGACTGAGCAGTCTCTTCCAGAGTTCTTTATCTTATCTTCGTGCTTATCCGCTGGCTCGTAGGCCAGTTCTGGCCCTTGCCTTTACTGCTTTTTCTTGCAAATTCTTCATTTCTCTCTTGGTGTTCATCCTCCTTGCCCCGCCCTCTCTCCCCTGGTCCTTGAAGGAGACAGACAGGTCTTAGTCAGTCTGAGTCCCCCGTCTGTCCCTAATTCAGTAACATCCCTTGAATCTTACCCTCTTAAAAATCCTTCAGCAAACTTTTTATTTTTAAATTTCTTATTTTGAATAATTTCAAAGTTATAGATAAGTTAAAGAATTGTTCAGAGTGCTTCTACATACCCTTATCCAGACTCACTGGTGTTTTTTTTTAAATATTCTCCCACATCTGCTCTGCCACTCTCTTTCTCTCCATGTCTACTGCTTTACCTGAACCATTTCAGATTAGGCTGCACACATCCTGAATTGAAAGTAAAGTAATCTCAGTAAAGTTAACTCAAAATGGAGACAGTGCTTTAATCCACAATCCGTATTCAATTTTGTCAGTCATTTCCCTGACGTGTTTTCAGTATGATTTTTTGTTGTTTTTTTTCTAATATGGGTCCAGCTCAGGATCCTATACTGCATTTAGTTGTCAGGCCTCTTAGCCCTCTTCAATCTGGAGCAATTCCTCAGCTTTTTGAAATGATCTTTATGACATTGACCTTTGTGAATGACACAGGTTGGTTATTTCTATAGTTCCTTCCTCCTTTTTCACGTGTCCGTTTCCTTGTGATTAGATTCGAGTTATATATCTTTAGCAGGACTTTACTTCTCTTGTGTTCAGTTTTTTCTAACAAGCTGTTTATTCAATTACTCTTGAATGGATCACAGACCTAATTGTGCATTAGAATCAATGGGGAGATTTTTATACTCTGGTGTTAAGGTTCTACCTCAGTAAATTCTGATTCAAGAGGTCTGAGACATAATTTTAGAATCTGTATTTTTAAAAAGCTTCCCAGATGAGTCCAACATGTGTAAGACCAGGGTTGAGAGCCACAGACTTCCTATCTCAATTAGCACACCCTCCTCTCTCCTTTGATCTCATTTTCCCTTTCCTCTGTCATTCTCTCTGCCCTGTGCATCCACCTTCGTCTGCCCAGGGAAACTAATGTGCCAGACCACTAGAGGCATGTTAAAGACCTCTTTTCAACCCACACGCTCTGGTTCACGGTTGCATCTCTGTGCACATGATCTATATTGTGACAAAATATGAACAGAGTCTTTTTTGTGCACAGAGTGGAAGGCAGTGCAAATTACTTATAATTAAAATAAAATGAAAGAAAATAAGCCCTGGCTGGTGTGGCTCAGTGGACTGAGCATCAGCCTGTGAACCAAAAGGTCACAGGTTCAATTCCCAGTCAAGGCACATGCCTGGGTTGCAGGCCACATCCCCAGTGGGGGGGGTGTGCGAGAGGCAACCACACATTGATGTTTCTCTCCCACTTCCTCCCTTACCCTCTGTCTAAAAATAAATGAATAAAATATTAAAAAAAATAAAATGAAAGAAAATAAAAATCCTTGAAATTTTAAAGCTGGAGAAGGTCGAGTGAATTGTAAACCATATTATGTAATCGATGCGTGGTAATCCACTTGGCAAACCAAGAAAAATACAGTCCTTTGCCCAAATTAGGCTAGAATGACACTAATAAGTCAGGATCTTCAGGAACACACCCCTCCCACAGTACAGTGCTCCCTCGCAGGGGCTTTTTGTACTGTCAGCAGTCTCAGAATCACTTCCGTTTTACTTCATCCACGCTAGACAATCTAAGAGACGTTCATGAGGATAGGGTTTTTTTCCTACACCTTTGCACTTTTCCTTCTAGATGTTTGACACAGCAAAGGAGAATATTGTCCTGTTTTCAGTCCTGGCCACTGAACAGTGGTGGCAGTGGGGAGACCCTCCTGTGTAATTTCAGTAACACAATAACGAAGCTCACCCCAAACTTGAGAGGGTGTGGTGAGGTGAGGATTTTCTGTGTCTGCCTTGTCACTTTTTTGGAGGCTCACGTGAACTTTCCTTTGAAGGCCGAGAGAAGGAAGCACTGAACGAAACCCAGATCAGCACCACAATGGCTATTCATGAACTGAGGAAATGCAATGCCTCCCCCAGGCCGGGCCAGGGCAGGGTGGGGAGAGGGAGAAAGAGGTGTGCCTCCAAACAACATTTAGGGATGTTGAGCAGAATTAGAATCAGACAGGAACTTTTTAAGTGCAAAGCTTTTTCACATATTAATGTTATTCATCTGGTTCTTACAAGCACCGGTGAAGGTGGCAGGGTAGAAAGGATGAAGCAACAAAAGGAAGTTAGTATTAATTGCTAATGTCACTGGATACTTGCCCTGTATAGCCAATATACTAAGCTTAATCAGATTTTAATCCTCACAACCGTTTTATGAGGCCGATAGAGTACCCTTAATTTATCCTTATTTTAAAGAGGAAGCAATTATGACTTGAGTCGAGTAACTAGGAAATGATACCACTAGAATTCAAACCAGGATTCTCTGACACCAGAGCCCTAGCTCTTCATCATTGTATCAGCCACCCCCTCCCTCCAGGGTCACATGGCTGAAAGGGGGTCCCGACAGGAAGTGGTTAGGTTTTGAAGCTGAAGTGAAGTCTAGGGCCCACCTCATCCTGCTTTGGAGGCCACTCACCCACATTTCACTCTTTCTCCTATACCCATCACTCACTGGCTCCAACACTTGGACTTCCTTGCCTGTCTCACCTTCCCCAATGGGAATGGCTGGGCTATGCAGGGCACATTCTGACACTTACATCTGGTCTGATCTGCAACAGGGCCCTGCCCAAGGACATGGTATGCTTTCATTTAGGTGGTATACAAGGATGCCTGGCTGAAGGTGTGCATGGGTGCTGATATCCAGCCCATGCTCCATGACTGAGTCTTGTGCATGTGTGTGCCTAGAAACACCTTTTTCTAATGAACACAAAGACCTTAGGGTGTATGTAGCAGTAGCTCCCTATCTTCCTAGGCTCCACTTAAGTATTTAACCTGGGCCCCACTACTTAAAGAACGTACACTTTAGAAACTAACTGCAGGAGGCAGTAATTAGATAAGTTAATTTCTGCTACTTGATATTTTAGATTTTATTGCACTAGCCCCCTCACCCTGTCATAACCTAATAACACAAAAATGCCATCAATGGCAGGAGGCTAAGGCATTTAGAAGCTCATGGGGGAGATATTGTGGTTGGGGACCAAATTTATCTAAATTTGTTGTTCTCAGATTTAAAAGTGCATCAGTGATTCAGAGGGCTTGTTACAATACAAGTTGCTGAGCCTGCCACCTAGCATTTCCGATTCAGTCTGTCTAAAGGAGGACCCAATGGTTGCATTTTTAACAAGTTCTGGGTCTGGGGTTCATAATTTAAGAACTACTGATCTAAATACTTCCTGACTCATACTATAGACAAGCTTTTTATTCCACTAACTTTTCCTGGTAAGGGCACACATAGCCATGTGATACTATTATAATGGTAACAATAATAAGAACAGTAGCTAACGGTAATTAAACACTATTTTCCAGGCACTACTCTAGGCACATGATATGTGTTAATTCATGTCCAGGGTGAGAGGGTAAGAACAGAGAAGAGAGAAAAGAGAAAAGAGAGAAGCCAAGTACCGGCCCAAGTCTTCAACCTTCCAAAGATAGAGCCCTGACACTAGCAGGTCAAGATGCAAGGAAGGAGGTTAAAGAGGAAAGGTAGGGAAAACCCTGCATTAGTGAGTGATTTTGGGGTTCCAAATTGTGTTCTCTTTGGCATTTACCTTCATTAGCAGGAGCTTTATGTAAGAGACTGTGAGTAGGTATGCAGGTGTGTGTGTGCATCAGTGCATCCTCTTCTTGCTCTGCCATTCTCTAATCATCCGACTTTGGGCAAGTTCTTAACCTCTTCAACTTTAAGGTAGCTATCTGTGAAACTAATAATATTACCAATACAACTTCTAATACTACAATGGTAGACTGTGTAATACTCGCAGATTGCTCCCATCCAATACCTATGCCCCTTTGCCATGGACTTTGCAGCTCTCCCCATCAGGAGGTGGGATCCCTGCCTTCCTCATGGTCCAACTATACTAAGCAAATCCCAAATCCTCACACACCAAGTGTTATCTGATAAAGAAAACAATCAGCACACAGATTTCCTCTTACACAATTCCAAGCAGTTAAGTCAAATGATTTTATTTCTCTTTTATACCCTTATGAGTATTGAGGTAGAGTACCATTTAAAATTACTTTTGATCACCAGAGGACAAGGCAGCGGAAGGGAGGTAGAAGAGGATAAAGAGGGGAATAAATAGTGATAGAAGGAGACTTAACTTGGGGTGGTGAACACACAATACAACATAGAGATGAGGTATTATAGAACTGTATGCCTGAAACCTATATAACTTTATTAACCAATGTCACTCCAGTAAATTCAATAAGAAAAGAAATAATAAATAATAATTCTATCAAGAGTCCAAAAACTAAAACAAAGACAAAATTACTTTCAAAGGCATTCTACCTCCCAAGCGACTCACTTACTTCTCAAAGTGTACAACTATAGCTGTTTATAATCAGCTGTTATAAAGTAAATGCTTCCCATAAATCAAACATGACCTGGCCTGGATGCCTTGACTGAGGTATGAGAGTCATGGGAAACTGCAGTTCTAGAACCTGCCTTTGGAAAAAGCATGGCTTCTACACAGTCAGCTGCCCAGGACAGAGTTAAGATTTTGCCTAAGCTCAAGAATAATGGGAACTTGAGATAGATGCATAGTCATTCTGTTGCCCCATCTAAAAGGCCATAAATATAGCAGTAGATTTCACTTTAGAAAAAGACTAAAACCCCCAAAACCCACAATGTATTTGCCATGACCTGAGCTTGCACACCAAGCTCTTGGGCTGGATCCCCTGAGCTCTGTAACCCAGTGCTAGGTGGGCCCAAGGGCTGGTGTGCCTGTGACGGAGCTCCAGGGCTGGGTGTCCTTGGCTCATCCCTGCAGAGCCCGGACACCTCTGGGAGCTCTCTCTGTGTTTGTTTCACAAGGTAAAATCTGGACAAGAATAGGGAAAATTGTTTTCTAAAAGACAACTCTTTAGTGTCCAGACAGATGTATTTCTATTGTAGTTTTCATTCATGTTTATTAGATGCACTGAAATACACACACACACACACACACACACACACACACACACATTACATATCAGCACAGAAAAAATAAGTATATATCTTTAAGCTCAGAATAAGTGAATACTCCTCTAAATGGATGTTAGAATGCAGTTTTGGATGAGGCACATTCAGCCAAAATAAGAAGGTGCTCCACCAAGAAACATTCCATTTCAAAAGTGAGTGGTGAGTCTCAGTGACACCAGTGGTTGAGAGGACTCAGGATTGGGAGCTTGAGGGAGAGCGGTGCCAGTTCATGATGGCACTCGTAAGTACCAGCTCTCCTCGTTCCATCTCCTGTCTTCCTTCCCCACCTTCCAAGCCCAGACAGGTCTGAAACCACAATGATCCAACTAGAAGAGGTGGGTAAAAAGCTAGGTGGTGAGTGAGAGAATTTGGACATGCTCCCTTTTCCTACTTCAAGTTCAAACTGATAATAAATGATGAGAGAAGAGAAGCTAACATTTAAACTGAATTTAGAGTTTGGGTTATTTTCTGAGATGGATATTTTTGTTAATGGATTGAGAGTGAGTTTTGAGTTTGAAAGTGATGTAAAGGGTATCCAGAAAATCGTGAGGTCTTCCTCACTTTTATTCAGAGGCCAGTGAAGAGCTAGGTCACAGGAAAGATTTACAGTCAAGGAGAAGTGGAGACAAAGTCCCAAGAATTGTTCAAAGGACTGGCTATACTTATTTTGTGACCAACAATGAAGCATCTGCCCACTCTATGGGAAGCACAGGCAATATTAACTTTGCACAAAACAAAAGAAACTAGAGCACTGAAATGAATAAGTTATATGCATAGTGTGGGGCTTTTGCTGTCTTTAAATTATCTGGATTGCTTATTAGGAAACAACTACACACTGTCAAATGAAACTTTAGCTTCTTTGATTTCTTTTAATTACACTATTCTTGCCTAAAATGATGGCCTAAAACCCTGAGTAGAAAGCAAAACGGAAGAGTTAAACGCTTGTTACCAGAAACACTATGCCAGCCATCTCCGTGACCACACGTCCTCTGCCCCCAGCCTTTCAGCTGACCTGTCCTCCTGGGGATGCTGGTGTGGAATTGGTGTGAGACTTAGCTAACCTTGACCATGTTCACAAATCAATAGTAGTGATTCCTCAATCTTGTGTGGCTTTGTGACTATTTCTCCTCCCTTAGGAGCTTACGTGATTGTGACATAAATGCAGGGGGACCTACAAGGCACTGATTTCAAAGTCCATTTCCTGGTTTTAGGTTGTACTGATGACTATGAACCCAACTTTGGTTCAGAAAGGTGACTGACCTGCACAAGTGCGGTTCTGACATAGTGACCTGATTATGTTCATACTAGAAAGACGTAGAATTTTTCATCCGTTTTCAAGATTTTCACGTTACACCAAATGCACTCACGTACAATTAGCAGCTAGGGCACAGAGTGCCTAATCACCTGCTTGCAAAGCGCCATTCCCAGCACTCCCAGGAAGGCAGGTCTTTGCAAGCAATGGGCTGTCTGAGATCTTCACAAACCACACTCCATCCATCACCGCCCTCCCCGTCCCCCATCCTCTTACCTCTTCTGTGGTGCTGAAGAAGGGCTGGGTGGTCCAGGGAACCCACGATGTCTCCGTCCGTCCAGTCATCTGCAGATCGGGGTGTGGCCTCTGGCTGCGGTTCGGGCTGGCGTTTTCAGTAGTGCTTGCGGTGCAGGCCTGTGTGGTGTTGCTAGAGGGGTGCCCTGGGCTATAGGGAACGGCGTGAAAAGCAGTGGGAGTTTGGGGAGGAGCCGTGTTTCTAATGCTTCTTACTGAAACTTCTGCTGCCCGGCCAACTGAGGTAAAGAAAGGACAGTTGTTAAAATTACCCTCGTGTTTTATGGATTCTTCATATAAAAGCAGTTTTTTCTTAGAAAAAGAAGAGATCTGTAATGACAGACATGTGGATAGGCTTTAGTTATATAAAAACAATCAAAGATACATTGAGTGTGGCGATGCTCATTTGCCCTGTTCAGTTCACCCATCCTTTACCCAACTACCAACAGCATCCCAGTTCCCTGTAGAAGATGGAATTACGTTTAGTCTATGAACATTTAGGGTTCACTGGCTTGGTTTCAGGGGTTCCATGGATCTCTAAACACTTCATGTAACATTCTGAGTATATGTATATACATATGTACTTTTTTTGTGGGGACTTTTACAATTTCTCAAAGGGGTCATTAAACAGAACACCACTGTTAATGACTTGCCTGACTTTGCCATGAAGATGGACGATTCCTTGGAAAATAATGACATTTCTTTAACCACAGTGCAGACTGTTTCCAACCCTAATTGTGTGAGTACCAAATCATGGGACAGTTCTATTTTCTGAGCTACTTATCTTTGGAAGAACAGTCAATTGATTTAAAACTTAGGAGCTGGTAGGATTAATTTACAGCTTTGTTTTGCAAGGCCAAATTGCCCATACTTAAAAGGAAATTGGTTTGTGAATTACGTTTACCTAGCCATAATTTTACAATGTGCTTTCATCTTATGAAGATCTTGCTAACAAGCAAATTCTGATTCACCAGAGATGATCAGCTTCAGCTCGTCTAATGAACTCTCAGGGGATGGCGGTGCTGATGCTGACAGCCTTTGCACCCCTGTTTGTGCAGCAAAACTCTAGAGGATGGTTGCATTCATTGGAAAGGTCTATGAATTATGGGCTGAGGGGGTCTGTTTAGATGCTTCCATCAGCTCCATACTAAATCACAGTTTCTGGGATAAAAAACCCACAAAAATATCGCCCAATTTAAATAATCATAACTTTGAAGAGTTTCTGGTTTAAAGGTGCAGAAGAAAGATGATCTTCTTCACTACTCTACTGGTTCATTCAAACAACCCTCTATTAAACAGCTACTATGTGTTAGGTGGAGTTCTCTTGAAGATGCTATTAATCATTGCTTTTTCCCTGTT
>VMDR010013246.1:0-25246 GCA_007922815.1 Macrotus californicus | reverse complement strand
AAACTAAGTGTAGACACAAAATTTTGGCTTGGTAAATATCATATAGATTTCTTTTGAGCTTAAAGGTCAAATGATGTTGGATGAAGCCTACAGGCCTCCATGCTTTAAGGAAGTGTTTGGCAAACTCCTTAGTCAAATGAATGTCTTAAGATACCTTCAAATGGAACCATCTTGGGAAGTCACACCCAAGCTTGGGGCTGCTTGGATAGGATCAGGTTAACCAGGCATTGAACATTAAAAGCACCAACAGATACACAACCAGTTCTAAAAGTTCATACCTTAAAAATTTGTGCAGGTACTGGCGGCTGCAGGGTGACCAAGAGAAGACCCCGTTGCGTCCTGCTAGTGTAGGGGACATTATGTTGCCCTCAGACTTCTTGCACATGTTCCCTTCTCCATCATGGACCATGCCAAAGCTACAAGAGAGAGAAATGGTTCTTTCAAAACAAAGAGTTTAAATTGGCTAATGCACTATAACAAACACATATTAACACTGTGGAGACTCCTCTACTTTTGTGTGCTGGTCCTGCAGAAATTACAGCACTGACAGTGAAATTGTGGAGACTAGTCATGTATTCATATAGTTTTCCTGAAAAACTATCACTCATTGAAAGTACACACGCATATGAATACAGAGCACTGTCCAGATATCTGCTAAGGACAAATGCTTTCAGTCGAAAAGAGCATTTCAAATAGCATGTGGAGGGCTGTTCACTTGATTGCAGCAGAACTACAACCGTTCTATAGTCCTTCATTTCCTCTATAATCTTACCTGCTCACCAGCAATTGTCAGAATTTCTGGTGTTTGTCAGAAATACAGATGAAAGACTCCCCAAGTGTGTTTGATAGCCAACACAATTTGAGAACGACTAGCCAACTGCTGTAACTCTTGGTGGTGCTGACATGTTGTCCCTACACTCACCTGGTACTGCCCCATCTCAGTCTAGGTCTGCACTGACAGAGGCTATGACAGCTGGGCAGTGCTTGGCCAGACTATGCCCTACAGTGCTTTTGAGGAAGTGGCTCCATGGAACCTCAATGGGTGGCTATGGTTGCATTTATCTGTGGGCTTTGAACGTGAACCTGTTACCCTTGATTTAAATAAATAACTTTGGAGCTTCAGCTCTAGCTTAATAAATGGGGACATCTCAAGCTATAGTGGTTGTGGAAACTCTTAATATGTTTCTTTACAGGTGTTTAAATCCTACAATGTCAACCAGCACCTCCTTACTGTCACTTGTGTAGCTCTGCTCCCAGGAGAATCCCGTTGACTGAGTTTCTACTCCCCCCCCACCAAATGATTCTTAACTTTCTAAAGATTTTGCCATCTTCACCTGCTCCAGAGGAGCACCACTTACTCCCTTGGGAAGAAAGCAAGGGGGTTTGATGTGCACTTTATACAACCCTGAAGGCTTCCTGTTAGGGTAAATATATTTTTGGAGAATCAACCCATTGTTGGTCACTAATGTCTGATAACCATCCAATAATAATATGGATCCACAGAGAGTAAGGTTTTGAATGAGTGGGACACAGAGGAAAGGAGAAAGGCGAGGAAAAGAAAAGAAAAGATGGACAAAGTGGTTACTTGGATCTGGGGACATTCTGCATCCAAGAATCGCATGAGTGGAGCGAGAGACATAGGCATAGGGACAGAAGACACCAACACAGAGTGAGTGGGCTCCAAAAGGAAGCTAGAGAATCTGTACTTGTTGCCAAGGCTAAAGACACATTTTCTTACTTTGTTATTTTGCTTGTAGCTGTTTAATAATATCAGTAAAAATATCAACTGATATTTGTAAGCACTTACCATTTTACAGACAGAATATTAAACATGCTACCTAGGTTTTTTAATGAAAACCACACTACAAGCCTACAAGGTAGGTATAATATAATGACAGGAAGACTGCGGACCTGAGAGAGGCTGGTGCTAGGTCTCAGAGTCACAGCTGGAACATGACATTCTAATGCCCAGGCCCAGGCAGCACCCATGCAACAGGGTAACCCAAGCATGAATGAAGGGTGTATCTAAGCAACTTTGGTATGCAAACATTGTCCAATTTCTGCAGAATTCCTACTCAGTACCGAGGGTGATGTGTATGTAGTCATTTCAGCCTCCACCCATTCTCTGAAGTTCTATTAAAAGCAAGCAATCAAGGCCAGAGTAACCATATGGCAGAGAAAATGTGTCATGGCTATGGAAAAGGTTCAGACTATAATCACATATGGGTGACTGCCTTGGGGAGAAAGTGACCAAAATGAAATACCAACTTACTAGTCCTTGACCTGATATGGAGAAGACACATTATGGACTATCACATGCCCTAAATAAATTTGTTACCACTTTGGACTGCATTGCTAAGAAACGGAAAGTCATAACATCCCAGGATTGGCAAAATCTTGGTCTTAAACTTTGCATCTAAGGTATTTTCAATGATTCTTTCTTGCATTAATTTCAAAATTTGCTGTGCATCCAAATATCTGAGAAATGCACTGTACAATGTGGCTATGCAAAGCCCACCCTGATAGGTTTCTGGTTTTGCAGGCTGGGGGTTAGATTCTGGCGTCTGGGTGTACTGTAACTTAGTAAGATAATTCTGACACCCACCCAAATCTCAGCACTACTATTTTAAGAGTTGTGTTTCAAGTAGTACAACACCCATAAATTGTACTGTGATGGATGCCTGCACATTAGCATGAAAGTTCCACAATGATCACATTTGATATTAACATTAATATAGTCATGGAAGAATGAATAGAACACATTCTGAAGATAAGGTTGGTATTTGGCAATCCAGAAATATAATTAATATTCAACTTATACATGCTAGATAATATTTTGCTTCCATTAACCATAGTACTTTATTCAAAGTGACTATCACTCCACATGTTAGTGCAATAAATATATTTTTTTTTCTTTCTTACCTACTATCTAATACATTTCAAAAAACCAAGTTTGTTGTTATCTGTGCTCATAACTCCTGAGTCAGTGGACTCCCTAGCCCATAGTAGGTTCTCCAAGTTTATTGAATGAATAAAGAACAAACTTCCAGCTATAACACCAACTCAAATACCAAATATAAACATAAATTCCGAATAAATTGCACTGGAGAACTTTGTTCAATGTCAGATTCTTTTAATGACTTCTACAGTACTTGAGTGATTCAATGACATAAACAAGTATTTCTTCATTATTAATAATATACCCAGATGAACAGCCACATACGTTTAAGTATCAATTATTTCAGGCTGTTTAGATAGCAGGAGTTAATGAAATGAGAAACTCTCTACGGAAACCATGGGTTAATGTAATATGGATAATAAATCACACCCTTGGCCTGATGGTAACCACTGGTAGGACCTAGATGTCCAGAGCTCTGATACAGGTTTTTCAAGAAAACCATTTCATAAATGGTTTGACTTTGGGCAAATTACTTAAGTCTCTGAGTCTCAGTTTCCTGACATAAAATAGAATAATAGAACTTTCCTCATTAATTTCAAAACTTCTATCCATTTCCCTTATTCAAATTGGTTTTGGTCAAATCACTTAACACATAGATGCCATTTGTATATATAATGCATTTGTACGTGTATTTGTATGTGTGGGTTTGGCCAAAGGTCAATGGGTTTCAAATACTTTCTGGACACAAGAACAAACAAAATAATTTTAAGAGAAATAACAATAACTAAATTTGGTAAGAAGTGACCCTCTCATTTCTGGGGTTCTTTTGGAAAGCAGTCTGACAATCACCAGATGGATGATCTCTCTGGTCCAGGCCTGCCCTGGTGTTTTACAAATCCTTCAGCTTACCCAGTGCCTCCCTGACCCAGCTGGAGAGGTCCAGATGAATGACACAGCACAGTCACAAACCGGCAGGGTGTACATATCACTATCAAATGTTCAAAAGGCATCTAACATCACCAGCTTGAGGTGGATAGTATTAGCAAGCCAATTCTGCTTCTTTCAAGAAGACTTCTCTGATTTTCCCTGACTGTGTCTCTTGCAATGTCCCCAGCCCTCACTCTTGCTCCCTTTTGCGCCATGTTTACTCCGTCTTTCTGTTAGACACTGGAAGGGCATGGACCACTAGTTCTTTTTAGAACCCTACACGATGCTTTGCTGGCAGAATGCAAATTGTGACCTGAGAATAGATGCATAAATGCTGGAAAAGATAGGAGAAAAAATAATAGATCACGCATACTTTTAAAACACATTACTATGTGTTTTAATCTGGTGTTAATGGTCTGAAATGATAATCCAAATTCAGTATTTTAGCATATTGTGTGTAATAGGGATGTTCAGTTCAAATAACACCACTGTAACTGTGCATGCACACACCTGCTGAGGGTCTCACGGGCCCCACTTGCTTTGCAGATGGAAAGCTAGGTGAGGCCAGGCAAGTTGCCCTGGCCAAAAACAGGCTACGGGAGAGCTGCAGCGTATCCAAGTCCCACGGCGTTGCCCATTAAGCAGCATGGTTTCCCTTCGCAAGTGGGAATTTTCAGATCGATGACATGTTCTCCAAAATGTGTCATTCAGTCCTTAATATGTCTTTGTCAATTCTCCAGAACTTGCATGTAGCAAACCACATGTCCCGTGTCATGTGATTTAATGTAACCAGGAAACTCTCCCTGCCCCACCAGCGTAAGAGCAATCCTGACTCCATCCCACATACAGAGAACATACATCCTTGCTCCCGGTTCCAGTCTGTCTTCCTCCTTTTCCCAACACAAACTTAAATGCTGGTCCTTAGCAATTTCTATCTTTAGGTCAGACTCCCCAGTAGAAACCACAAGATGTTTTTGAGATGAAAACAACTAAATTCAGTAGAATAAATCGGCTATACATTAACTGAAATCTTTTTTTGAGTTAAAGTTTAGAAACTCTATGGCTGAAAACATGGGGAAATACTCCTCACCCTAAACAATGTCCTCTGAATGCAAACAACACTGAGAGATAAAAGTCATCAATGCATATAATGTTTTATACAGGCTTAATAGGTCTAAAATGGTCTTTTAATTCTGAAGGTACCAAACTCTAAAATTGACTCTGCTTGGAGCTCATTGCCAAGGATAAGATAAAGACATACCTTTTATGTTATCGTGTTTAACTCATACATCAAACCTATAGTTCCTTCTTCAAGAACAATAGTTATTAAATAAATGAACTGAATAAATGTGCTTGTCTTCAAGTAAAATTCACAGTGTTCATTTACTGTGTCTCCTACGCCACAGCCTCTCTTATTTGGTATACTTTAAAATACTCTACATTTGTTCACTTGCTCCCTCCCCAACATACTCCTCCTATTCCGTTCATTTACATTTGCTGAATACTTAGTATAGTCTACCTGCTAAGCCAGTAAAAGAAAAATGAGAGATTGTTCTGAGTGGTTTCTATGGTATGAGCTACATGGAAATTGCTCTTCACATTTATGAAAAGGGCCCCATAAAGAGAAGGTACTAAAATTATTATTACCATTATTGTTATTACTATTATTATTACCCATTTTGGCATTTAGCACCTGCGATTCCTTTGAAAATCTTTTATATATACTACCTATTTCAATAGAATCAGAAGCTATTTCATTGGCACATTGATTTTCAGAGTTCCCAGTTCCTCCATCTCTTGCACACTAACCTTTAAACATCAGGTGCTCAACAAGCAGTTGATAATTCTCTGGAGGGTAATTCTATAAGGAGTGGGATTCCCCTTCATCCAAATCTAGAGCACCTTTCCTTCTTCCCTTCTAAACTCTCACTTGCAAATACAAACACTTATCTCTTGTTTAGAAGAAATTCTTCTTCTTCCTAGACCCGGCCCAAGTGATAAAAGGAAATATGACTAGTTGACTTCAAGAGAACATAAAAGAAAACACTGATAGTTGTTAATATTGCAGACCGAGAGTCCAGTCGTGGATGTATCAAGTTTAATTTCAGTTAAATCCACCACCTGGGACTGCGAGCACTGCCAACGCCTGTATCTCAACTGCTTATCTAATGCCGATTTGCTCAGCCCCCAGTGACTTAAATATTTCTTACCTTGATTGTTTAATTAAGTTCAGGTATGGTTCAGAGGACAGCAAGAATACCATGTCGTTAAAATAATGAGAGTTTTTGAAGTTTTAACTCTAGTAGTCTATTAAAAATACAATTATGATGTAACTGAAAGCTTTATGAAGTGTAGGTGCAATTTTCTGGGCACTGAAAAAGTCAATCATTACCTAGAATGTTGAGGGATCAGTAATGGGATATACAGTTTCAATTTCAGGTCATCAGTTCACACACTGCCCAAGTCTGCAGGGTCTCCATGGGGTTGGTTCCATTACACACAAAGGCACACATGTGAACATATACCCACAGACATGCATGTGCTTTGGTTGGGGTGACATGAATGACCTCAATCCACTTTCTACATAGGGGATGGAGACTAAATCACAAACACCACCTTTTGCAGTTTTTGTGATTTTGCAAGTAAAACTGGGGTAAGTAAAAATTAAAAAAATTGTAATCCCTGGTTGTACATCTTCTAGGAGAAATTTCAAGTGCAGCTGCAGTATAGCAGGAAAATACCTCCATGACCACTGCCAGTGTTCATGTCAATCCGGGCAACTGTAGGAAGTTAGCAAGTGGGCCCATCAAAAAAATTAATAAATGTGCCTCAGGGTAAGGCAGCTTATAGCATTATTAGCCCAAGAAATCTTATTTAAGTTTCTATAAGTAATTGATAGAAATTTTTCATTCTACAGGAACAAATGTAAACTTTTCACATAAAAGACACCACAAATGACAAGCCACCCGTGGCTGAGTGCTGCTTGTCGAGCACCAGCATCTGTCTGTGCCAAGCCACCAGGCTCATCACTCGCCCTGATGCTGCCCAATTTCAAAACCAGCGACCCTGGGAAGCAAATCATCTCCTACTGGTCCGAATCTCCTGTACCACTTGCACTCCCCAAACTCTGCTCAGCCCACCAATCAGAAAATACCTCCCCAGGTTCTAAAGGCCATAGAAGGATACAAGCTCACCAGTAAGAAGTTAACAGTAAGAGGGCTTGTTACTGCCCTCAGTCATCTGGAGTCCCCCAACAGGAGCTGACCATGGCATGAGATTAGCTCCCAGAGCAGAGGGGCAGGGCTGATACAAGTGTCTGCCACTGTATGTGCCTGTCTGAGCAGGAATGCGCGGGAAGAACAGAGTAAGGAAAGTGTAAACACTTGTATTGAATGTGCAGAAGGAGGCACTGAAATAAAAACAAAAGAAGTGCCTAGGTGATAATATTTACTATTTGTCAATGACATTCTCGTTGGATATACGGGAATTCCCCTTACAGACTTGACCTAATGAATCAGTACTTCTATGGCAACCAACCAGGACGGAAAGGACCTTGGGGTCCACCCACCCACGGACATGCACTTACTTGTGTCCAGACTCGTGGGCGATGGTGAAAGCCAGTCCAAGGCCTGTGTCTTCATTAATTGTACAGCTGCGGTATTTACTACACATTCCACTTATGGGCGCAAACCCTACAGGCATAAAGGCCAAATGAATATACAGCAGTTTGTAATGAAATAAAGAAACAGGGTGTATTATCTAGGCCTATTTACCCTCCATCCTTTAGGGAAATTTGGTCCTCATCCTCATCATGCTGAAAGTCTTGGACAGTCACAGAAAGGGCTGTTAACCACGTGGGTGTAGGGGATCTGTTCTCTCAGTATGGAAACTATTCAGAACTCTGTGAAATGTTCATGTCACAGGTTATGACTTGGACACAGTAGAAGAGGGGTTTCACTGCAGATGGAGGGGAATTCATGCTTTTTTCCATAAACATCTGTCTTCTGAAAAGACGGAGTAAAAAGTGCTGTAGGGAATGGGTGTGTCAGGAAGTCCCAAGACCACCCCAGGTTCAAGAATTTGCCAGGAGGACTCACAGACTCAGAATTTTTTATACTCATGGGTATAAATTAGTATGGCAAAACAATAGAAAAATTAGCAAAGGGAACAAGTACTGTACATGGGAAGGAGTTTGGGGGAGCCAGGCATGAGCTTCCAGAGCTCTCTTCCAGTAAAGCCACATAGGATATGCTTAATTCCCTTGGGAACATGTATGGACAACAAGTGTAGACTGTTGTCCACCAGGAAAGCTCATTAGACTCAGGGCCCAGGGGTTTTATTGGGGGCCAATCACATAAGCACCCTCTGCCTGGCACGGAACCAAATTCCAGACTCCCAGGAGGAAAGCAGGTATTCCATGTAAATTACATTATTTGTACAAACAGTTTCAGCACAGTAAGCCACACTTATCAGGTAGAATGGTGGGAATCTTCTTGAAATCTAAGTTCTCAGAGACCAGCTAAGGGCTATCCTTATAAGCAGGCCTTCCTAAGTCCAGGCGGTCAGTTTACCCTATATTAAACTCAGTCCTATCTGAATGCTTCTGTAATAAAGGATCTCTCTCCCTCAGATTCTGGAAGAAAATGGAGAGTTAGGGGGAAAATGTCCAGGAGAGCCTGGTCAGTGGCACACTATGCTTTACAACAAGTATTTGGAAAAAATATCGAAGTGCTGCCTCTAAGATCTACTCAGCCTTATAAACATGCAAAAAAAAAATGCTATGACAGACATTACAAGGAATTTTAAGAATTGGGAATATGATATAGTTGTAGAATCTCTATAATGCTCCTAAATATACCATTTCTGCCATACACTGAGACATCCTCGATTCTACTGATCCCATTCTCCCAGACAGAAGAAATGAAAGAACTATTTCTTAAGTTAGAAAAGGTAGGCACTCTTGAATCTGTGAGGAATGATCCCTTGAGAAATAATCAGTTTTGATGAATAAATGCATACTTTTATGTTTGGTCAAATTTCATACAGGGATGCAAGTCTCTTCTTTGCAATCACACACAGCTGTGGCTACCGCTTATAGATTTGGAATGAGTGTTTGGAAAAACACTCAATATAGAAGAGCATGGAAGGCACATAGCACATGCATAGTCCTCAGAACTCTGCTGGACGATCTTACCCAAAGTATCACAGGGCTCATTCTTCCAGGAACATATGTCCAGACCAGTTAGTAAGATGGCGTGGTCGTGGCGACTTCCATCTTTCCCCATCAATCCAGACTGCCACTGGCAGAAGCTGCTTAAAGTGTGGTCCGCGTGATGGCTTATCACAAGCCCTGGCTGTGCAAGAGAGATCAAGACCACCATGATAACAGAAAGAAAACATGGCATGATGCAATTGTTACCAGCATTGGCATCATTGCAAGCTTTAATTAATTTGGATTTCAAATGCATAGATGGATGCAAATGGCACACATGTGAATTTATCCACTTTATGTATTAAAATACAAAAAAATACAGTTTCAGTGTGGACACTTATGTTCATTTCTCTGATTGTGTGCCAAAACCGTCGGGATGTGTCTAACTGACCCTGAATGCAATTTCAGTGACCCAAGAAAGATTGTTTCTGTGTACAAAGTTTTTGCATTTAAAATCTTTGAAAATGATTTGCAATATTATGTAAGACAACAGAATCATTTGTATGTGACTAAACACATGCACAAAGCACACCTAGTCATTGAATGTTTATTTCGTTACCAAGTTTAGCAAGGGAATTTACAGCTTATGGTCCTTTTACTGTTTACTATTGCAGTGTCAAATTAAGTCCCTACAGAGGCAATGCATTTATGAGAAGAGGCAGGTCAATGTGGATAGCTTTGATTCTAGAAAACAGACTGGAACTAGAAGGAAACTGTATAGAAGACATTTAACCATATTTGCATATATGAGGTTCCAATAAAGCAGCAGTGAAAGTTGGAAGAACTAGTGAACCCTTGGGAGATGGAGAACTTGGGGGTGGGAGGAACATCCAGCAGAGCAGGCTGCACCGAGTGGTTTGAGCCTTATTTATAGGAATGCCGTATTTTCCTGTGATGGTCAGGGAAAATCTGATTAAATACCTCAATTTTAGGACAGCTCGCTTTAAGGCTTTCATGACTAGAGTGTTGTGTTGGAATTTTTGTCACTCAGTCGCACAATATGTTTTCTCTGTACAAGTTTTTTGTCTTTCCAGAAAGTCAAATACACCTGAGCTAGATGTTGTACATCAAATCTGGGACATGCTTTCCGTTCTTCAGCTGGTGATTTCCAGGAAAAACTTCATTAATTAAAGTTAACCCAGGTGTATGATCACAAGATAACCTCACCTATTCTTTGCAGCTTGGAGGAGTTCCAAGGTGAAAACGATTTAATACAAAGAATAATTAACCTGTCACCTGAGAAACCCTGCTGGCTCAGCACCCACCCTCCCAGACACACACTCACACAAAAGACAATGAGGTTGTATCTTCTTGACTATTCAGGCTAGAAATAGCTTGTCCCTGCTACCCCTCCCCTGCCCTGAAAAAGATCAGAACCCAAGAATATTAAAGCCTGCAGGCATCTTAGATCTTATAATCTTAGATTTCATCTAAAAATCCTTTGTTTCATAAATAAGAAAACTATTGCTAACAGGAGATTCTGCCAAGACATCAGCAAGGGGTGGAACTGGATGCAGCGTGCCTGATTCGGGTCCCAGGCTCAGTCTCCCACACCTAATCGATGATCAGCTTGGGCCAAAGTAAAAGCGAGAGCCTTTGATGGCTGAGAAACCCCCTATTACTTATTCCACAAAATATTAATGTACATCTTCTTTGTGCATTGAAGTGTATGTCTGGGCATTTAGACAGGGACTATGGAATGGAGGCAAGGGAGAAGCTTTTACCAAATGCTACCAAGATCCAGCATAATTTGGGTTTCTGTATGCAATGAGAGAAATGTGCTCAATATTGCCGAATCTCTATGAAAATAAAACCCTGGGACTAAAGGTGGGGAGGGTGAGTGGGATCAGCCTTAGGAGTTGGGAGACAATAGAGCAAAGCAATGTAAAAGAGCAAAATAACGCAATGCCACATAGTACAATTTAGTTTACACACTCCTGGACATGTTCAATCTGCTAGCAAAGACAGAGAGGGCTCAGCTCCACCTGGCATCCTGAAAGCTCACAGTGGCTGAGGGCACATTTTGGACTTTGTCTTCCAGTGTGTTTCCCACCCATGTATTAAAGGCAGCTTCTCTATGCAATTTTCTCATAAGGCAATTACATGAGTATTTCTTACTACTTCTGCACAAAAACACAAAATGTCAAATAATCATTAAAGGAACTGACGAGAACTCATTGCATTGGGCACAAATTATTATAATTTTTTGTCCCTGAGGGAAAGAGAAGTAAAGAATCCATGTTAAGGAAAATGAAGCATTATTTTGCATTTATATTTCTGGGAGAAGAGTTGCTGGTTTCCAAGACAAAATACCTGTTCTTCTTCTAGAAGAATCAGACCTACAATCGCAATGTTGATGTTTCCTCCTATTGTTCCATCTTTGAATAAGGCAGACACCTGGAAAAGACAGGTAGTCCATGTCAGTCTGCATACGTGACACCCTTTCTCCCCAGGCCACAGTCTGCATGGAGTCCTGACACTGAGGGCGAGGCTCTGTGTCGTTCAGAGATGTGGCAACACTGATTCTTACAGTGCCAGACAGAGGAGTGTAGGGATATTTCTCGACCAATAGAACGATTGTTGAATCCCTGTCATTGGTGCCTGGGAGTGAAAAACAAGTTTGGGGAGGGAGGGTCCAACTTTTCTCAAATACCAATGCAGGGAATACAAGGTCTCTGGGTTGCATGTCCTCAGTAGAATAAAATAGATGACTTTTTACTCCTAGTGATAATGATATAGGTAACTACTCCCTAACCTCTCCTGGCAAGGGATTCCAGAAACATAAAAAAATGCTAAGAAAAGACCAAGAGGACCTGAAAAGAGGAAAAATAGAAAGATGATCAAAGAAAGAAGCAAGCATTTGAGATGATGACTAAAGGTGTAGAAGTGAATATTGAAGTGTCATTTGGGGTGATAAGTAATGACAATCCATAGTGTGGGACACAACGGGGAGGTGACTTTGCACTGAGGTAACCCTCACACTCTGCAGTTGAGGTGTAGAAAGATTAGAAAAGCTCTAGGGAATAGTGGTGATACTTGAACAAATCAGAGCATCCTGGGCCCTGTTGTCCTCAGCCCTGTGGGTGTGCAGTGGCAGATAACTGAGTGTTACTATCTCCCTCAGTTCCCTGGGAGGTCACAAACCACAGGGTCAAACTACCAAAAATGACACTAGCAGCAACAGCCATGTGGCAGCATGGGAATACAAAACACATTTAGGGGTATTCTGTTTAGTGAGGTAGAACATAAAACAGGTTTTTAAAATATTGTTATCAAAACTATTCTTTAAGATACATTTTGGTGACCCAAGATTTTGTCTTCTGTTATCTAGAAGTCACTTAGGTGACACCACTCTTCCATAATTACCATAGCTGCCAGTCTGGGGACAGATAGTCTTTACCTGAGATGACACTCTAAACATTGTACTGTTTTTCTAGATAAAATAATGTATACTCAATATTTGGACATTAATATTTCTAAAGTGAGTATTTCTACTGACCATCTAAAAATCACAGAAATAGGGGTGACGAACAGATTTACGGCACGAAAATGTCTCAGCATACTCTTTTAGATTTCTGGTAACTGAAAACACCGGTACATCAAAACAGGTTACCGGCTCACAGAGAGGATCAAATTGTTCACCCTCCTTCATTTATTCTCTGAAGTTCTAAAAATGGCTGTTTTGAAGGGAGCATAATAAAACTGAAGGAGTTGTCACAGATAAACCATTTCTATGTATGAAACATAAATCTATAAGTAAAAAGCAAAATATAAAACACATATGCACACGCACAGCCCGTTAGGTGTGACTACACACTCAACCTCAAGAAGACAGACATTCTTACCATGTTGAGTATTGTCAGTACATAGGTTGTGATATTTTCGTGGCCATGGCTTTGCATCATCTTTTTGTCGACCACTACCAATGTTTCCACGTTCAGTTCTTTATTCATATGGGACTTCAGAAGAGAGCGCTTGTGCCGTGAGCAAGGCTTATACTCGTCAGGCAAGATGAAAAGGTCTCCCTTGGGAGGCTTGGGCACATCTACAGGGGACACAGAGAGAGCAAATGAAAGCAAATTCATCACGCAAAATGTTTGGTGGAACTTGTTATATGGAAGTTGAATTTAAAAAGTGAGTGTTCAGCCCTGGCTGATGTAGCTCAGTGGATTGAGCATCGGCCTGCTAACCAAAGGGTTGCTGGTTTGATTCCCAGTCAGGGCACATCCCTTGGTTGCCGGCCAGGTCCCCAAGGGGGGGGCGCGTTTGAGAGGTAATCACACATTGACATTTCCCTTTCTCCTTCCCTTCTCCTCTCACTAAAAATAAATAAACAAAATCTTTAAAAAATGTTAGTGTTCAGCTGCCAGAGGAAAGGGATGAGGAGGGGGATGGTGGAAAAGTGGGGGAGGGGTTAGTCAAAGGAAATGTGTGAATGATCCGTGGACCTGAGCAAAGGTGTGGGGATGGGCTGTGGGAGGGAGGGTGGGCCGGGTGGAGGAGGGCAAAGGGGGGAAACTGGAACAACTGTATTAGAGTAAACAATAATAAAAAATAAAACTAAAAATTAAAGTGAATGTTAATGATATGAACCATATAACCCTTAAAACTTTATGAAGCTTGTGTTAAAGTGGAACACTCAACTCAGAGTGCTCCACATCAGAGTCGAGATGTCATGAAATCATTGCTTTATGTGCCTTTGTGCAATTGTGGCCGGATTTCAAACAAGAGGAGGTCGTTTTTGTTCTGAAGCATCTAGAAGCACAATGCTCAAAGACTATTAGTGTAAGAATTTGTGGAACAGGTTGTGCAAAGGAGCTATTGACAAAGCAATGCAACTAACAATTACAAGACAGAGTGCTGTCTGGCATTGTTTTCTTATTTGAAGGCTTTATGACTGGTTTGTCTGTAGTGTTTCAAGCAGGGTCTCAACTACTTGAAACAGATCAACCTCACTTCAGAGGTGACTTTCCTAGAAAGCACCATAAATATTTACCTAACTTAATTAGATGATAAAATGTACTTTGCCCTCTGGAAGTAAATCACTTAAAGATAGTTTTGGCATTTATAATTCTAGGTTAACCCTGGGTTAAAAACAACTCGGTTTAGTGGATGCCTTACAAAACATGGTTAGAATTGTTTCGTGTAAAAGTAGATTTCAAAATACCCACATATTTAGCATCCAAAAACTACTCCAAGTCCATTTATGGACCACACCATTAGACGGTGCTTTTAGTTTGACTGATACTCGCATCAAATGTATTTTATCTCTTTTTGCTAAAATACTTTCAAACCTGAATAAACCTTTCAGAGGATAATAATTATACTAGCTAACACTCGTCATTCACTATTAACATTGATATAATTTACACAGATGTGAACTCCACCTGAACCTTCATCTGTAACTAAGTCAGTCTCTACAGCAGCCCTGGGTAGGGATGAGACACAAAGGTTCAGGGAATGAACATAACTTGCTCACTGTCCCTTCTTAGAAAGTGTTAAAAATGAGTTTCAGATTTGTCAGTGTGGTCCCAGAGCCTCTGGTCTTAAATTTCACTGGTGGTAAAATGCTTGCAGGAGGAAAACAGACACAGCATAGGAACACAGCAGTTTACAGGTCCCTGAAAATGGGGACAGGGGCAGAAGCACTAGGAAATGTAGGGGGAGGTGACCTTACTGGCCAGGGCTCTGAGAAGCCCCTCAGAGCAAATCACTTGCTCTTCAGTGTGGTAATTGCAGCGTTTTCCCCAAAACACAAGTCCCATCACAAAACCCAACAGCAGAGCCTGCAGCCAGAAGCAGCAAGCTGATTCATGAGCCTGAGAGGTTCAGGGTCAAGATTAATTTTAAGCAAATCAATCTGCCTTTCTTTGCCCTTTTCCACAGATAGATGCCTAGACACATAGAAAAATCTCTCATTTTCTGAACCAGAGACTCTAATAGGGATGAATCTTACAAGTGTGAACTCCACTGAACCAGAAGACCCGGTTACTCCAGGGAAGTTCAAAGCCTCATGGAGAACATGGGAAAATCCATGCACAGATAGCAGGGGTCCTGAGAATTAAATGCATCAGCCTGTAGTCAATGCGTGTCAGTTCTGCTAGTCACACAGCCCACAACCACGCAGGGGTCCAAGAGTACATAACTACATGTGTCCAGCAGAATAGGGACAGAAATGTTTGTCAAACGAGACTGCACCACAACTATCTCTACCGTCTTCCACTGACAAGGTGCCTTTTTGTGGCCATTTCCTTTTCTAGTTTTATTATGAAAACGATAACTATTTTTTATATTCTAAATACAAAACTCAGTGTACATTTTAACAGTCTTTTTCAAATAACTGCCAACAGACCACCAATGTTGAGATTCTACAATACCTGTTAAGGCAACAAATATATACACATTTACACACATACAGGCACACCTGCACACAATATGCACACAGGGCACACTGAGCAGGATAATTTTATTGAGATGCATGCACAACTGTGCCCTAGCTGCTACTGGCTTGAGTGACTCATATCACCTCCAGATAAGAACGAAAGGGTCATATTTATTTCAGAATGTTCAGCGCTGCTGGATTTTCTTGGGGCCTATGACAACATTTGCTTCAGACCCTGGCATGGCCCATCAAAGAGGTGAAGACAACCCTACTCAGCTCTTCTACCCAGATCAACTTTTCTTCCCTGATACATTAAATTTGTCTTGGACTGACCACACCCACACTACTGGTCCTGCCAGCATGTGTCCTGGCTCTGACCTTATCTATGCCTTACTTCTCGATCTTGTCCGGATTCTTCCTGGGCCCTTCCTCTGTCCCTCCCCCATGCCTCTCCCTGCCCACTCATCCCTAGGCAGTATGGCGGATAAGTATACCCTGTTGTATTGTATTACCCACTGAATCTCTCTCTTACCTGACTTTCTCAGGCTCCTGTTCACGTGTCTTTGTTCTTAAGTCTGTTCTTCCAGCTACCTTTGCGAAGACGGAACTGAGCCCACTGACTAAGTCAATTCGGGTTGCAGTTTTTCAAATGCATTTGAATATAGTTTAAGACTTTTATTTATTGGAGGATATGAGTTCAGCTGGCACACAGGTGCTATGATATTATTCTTTCATTGTAGGGGCCAGCTGCTTATGGATCATTCACTCTATCCCACGATATTTATGGACTTGCCTGCACATGTCCACCTCTATTTTAGGGTGCTGGGTATAGCAGCCCAGGAAACCAAACAACAGAGAAAGATGGAGCTAGGGGAAGATGGGCTCGTGGGAGGAAGGCTCGGTGAAGTGATGCCAGAGGAGGAAGGGGAAAGAAGTGGGGGGAGTTCCAGAAAACACTGAGCTCCTATTCTTGAATTTGTAAGAGATTCCCACAAAAAATGTAAACAACACATCACCACCTAAATGTTCATGACAAAAAAGACTTTGATAAAGTCTTGGTGATAAATTGTAGGTAAATTATGTCCTGCACAGGATATCGTTTGATGTGGTGAGTCAAGTACATAAATATGTATAGAGATAAATCACCTCAGCAGGAAAACTATGCGGGCTTTAATAAATCTAGACCTCAAAAATATAGAATTACTGAGTAGACATTTCAGGGTTCTTTTGAAGACGTCTGGTGGATTCTGGATTCCTCAGTAGTGTGTCATTTAATCTGTCCAGGAAACAGCTCTTTAAAAAAATGAAAACATCTACCATTATCTATCCATCTACCATGGAGAGAGCTTTTATACTGAACATTCAGGTAATGGGCTCTCTTTGGAATGATCATTTACATTAACAAGGACAGTTAATAAATGTCACCCTGGAGACAGACATACTTTGATGAAAACTGAACATATTCCATCAGCTTATGTAAATGTTAAAATCATTAAATACACAAAGAAAATCGCCCTTACATACATTTCTTGCGTCTTCCACAGAAATGTTGCTTTGGTGGGTGTCTGAGGTTAAAGCGGCCATGCACATGTTGATTTTCATGATAGAAGAGGTGGCGATTTTCCAGCTCCCGCTGCCTCTGGACCACCATTACCTGTCGCCCCTTCTGAGTCTGCAGATCTATGGATCTCTTGTACAGAATATGGGAGGGAGGCCCACCTTCAGCAGAATCATTGAGTCTTCCTTCTATGTGTGAAGGAAGTGGCTTTAAGAAGTAATCTGCTTCTTGTGTTCTTATCATACCTGACTGGAAAATGGAGGGGAAGAAAGAAAACACAATTATATTTCCAAATGGAGACATAGCCAGTTCTACAAGCATTCCTTGTTTTATTCTTTCAAGCATGCTGTTCCCACATTCTGTGCCCTCCTTGAGAACACATCTTCAAGGGTTCACACACCTGGGTTGAGATATACAAATGGGAAATGCCCATTTCTGCACTCTTCCCACATGCAACCTTTCAGGAAGGTATGTGCAGAGGTGTTCCATGACTTGACTCCAGCAAGAGAGAGAGCATGCAACATACTAATGTCCATTAATTTTAACCAAATAATGGAGGGGAAAACACACATACACTGGATTACATATTAGTGTGGGTCTGTGTGTGTGGAGGGGTTCTCAAATAAAAAATAAAATTACAACCCTAACAGAGTAATTTGCAAAACTGTTTAAACTTGAATTAATGTGATTACTTTCTATAAAATTGTAGCTTAAAATTAGTCCAGAAGAAAGAATAAAAGAATTTCTGAGGGAATCAGGAAGAAGTTTTTAAACAAAATATTAATGAAATAGAAAGAACTGGCATTATAAAAACACTGGAAATGTTTGTACAGCACAACACAAAACTAAAGTAGCATAAACAACACTAAAAATGTCTTAAAGAAGATGAAATTGAGAGACTTTGTACCTTTTAAAATGACAAATACATTTAACGTTTGATCGTAAGAACTGTTGAAGAAGTGGGCACGAACAGACCGTGTGACACTGTGGGAAGCCTGACCCCGGAGGTGGGCCACCACCGCTACCAGCATTCAAAATATACTGCTCAGTTCTAGGAACTTATCTCTTAGAAATCTTGTCAAATACTTCATGTAGACACATCTCCAATATTGATAAATATTTATGAGTGTATATTGCATCATTTTAACAGCAAAAATTTTGTACAAAAAACAAAAATAGTAAAAACAAGAATTTAAATGTTTATCAATTAATTCAGGGTAAATTTTTGTTAAAGATTTTATTTAATTTTAGAGAAGGGAAGGGAGGGAGAAAGAAAGGGAGAGCAACATCAATGTGTGGTGGCTTCTTGAGCACCCTCTACTGGGGACCTGGCCTGCAACCCAGGCATGTGCCCTGACTAGGAATCCAACCAACCACCCTTTGGTTCGCAGGCTGGCACTCAATCCACTCACCACACCAGCCAGGGCTTAATTCAGGGTAATTTTTTATGTACATTTATATATTTGTAGAATATGTACCATTAAAAAGATGACATAATTATGTACTTATGATAACCATAATTAAACATTTTTTTCTTGAGTTCCTGAAACTGGCCAATACATTATATCCTATACAATACCTTATTTATCACACACAGTGATTCTGTGATGTTGCCGTCATTATTATCCTCCTCTTGGCATGAGGAACACAGAGATAGGGTGATTAACATGTTCAAGGTCACCTGGCTAGGAAATATACTGCAGGGATTTGAACAAAAGCAGAGCAAATTCAGAACCAATAAGTTTTAGGTTTTCAAGGTTTCCAAAAGGCATTAAGCTTTTAAAAAGTATATAATAAAGTACATAGTTGAACCCAGTTGTGCTCATTTTGAAAAGCATGCTTCTATACTTAGGGACTTTTCCTGGAAGAACTGATGAGAACCTGTCGATGGTGGTTGTCTCAGGGAAGGAAAGATGAGTGGGAGGGATCCGAGATGGGAATTCCACTTTCATTTTTATATCTTCCTCTCTGTGTGCACCATTGCTTAAAAAAAGTCAGTGGCATGGCTGGATCACAGAATGACAGATGAATTTTTAAAATCCTTAAAAAATGTAAATCAGCACGGTCATACAGTCAGAATACAATGAATTACTCCTAAAGAAATGTTAGGTACCATTTAAAACTCTCCAATGCTGAACTCCCAGAATTACAATTGTGCTGATTTTCTCCCAAGTTATTTTGATAATTTAGTACATGGACGCTTATCAGGTGTTCCAAGACACTGATGCACAGGTGCCTGTTCTAAGTGTGCCTCTGACTGAGGAGCCCCAGTCTGATGCTCATTTGGGGAGTACTTATAGTGTGTCCTTGCCACCAAATGAAGTGCTTTGTTGGGCTGTGCTGTGCTGCATGAATCTGAATATTTGTACTATGTGGATGGTAGGAATGGGGAAGCACCTCTTAAATTTTGGGAAAGGGCCAAATACAACTCTGAGGGACAGTAGAGTCAGGGATTAGAGATATAAAAGAAGGGGAGACTAAGCTTATGGTACATTCAGAGATGAAGCATTGGCCCTAGTGTTCCTGCTTGTGGGCAAAGGTATACTTGGTAAATTATCAATGAAGCTATCAGCACCATGGGGGGTAGACCTCCTGGGGCCCGATGGCGGCCTCACAGTGGAAAGTGAAATACTTGGAATGTATGCTCTGGATCACAGAGGAGGAGGCAACCTCTCACACCAGGTTCCACGTGAGTAACTTGGGAATCTTTCTTGCCTGCTGGAACTCTACCAACTAAGCTAGGATACAATAATGCTTTAATGTTTGCTGTTCTATCAAGAAATAGACAAGTAGGAAATTAAATAACAGCCAAAGCCAGTTGGGTTTCACCCTATTTGCATCTAAACTAACTAGGAGCAGCAGAGCCATCGTGGATGTGTTTGATCTTGTGCAATAACACTATCCAAAGAAGTTTTGCACTTTATTAAAAGTAACCAGTTTGAGAATTAAACTAAAAAAAAAGGAAAATTTTATTTTTTGCTTAATACAAACTTTTCTAATATACAAATAATTCCTTGCTTTACAAATCAGCCTTTAGAAGACTGTCTTCTATTCTATGTTCTCTAGAGTAGATGTTATTCAGCATATCTAGTACAAGCCCTAGTAAACCCACAGAGATTGGCCAGATAAGCCAGACACCCCAGGTAGAATTATCATCCAACTCTACATTATGACCTGTGTGACCTTGGAAGTTTTACTTAACCTCTCTGTGCCATTTTGCCATCTAGGCAGCAGATATAAAGACAGCTATTTGCCATGAGTTTTTAAGACTTAACAATAATGTATTTAAAACACATAACTTGCAGTAAATGTGCAAACAAAATTTGCTGAATTAATGAAACAAAGAGTGTGAAATAATATACTTCACCCTGATAATTCAGCAGGCTGGAGGAACTTTTCACTGTGTAGAATGAGATCTCCCTGAAGCCCAAATGTTGGTGCCCCTCATATCCACAATTGCCCCCGACACATCTTTGCTTCTCTGGCTGGATCCCTTACCTTTTACACTCTGTCTGGCTTCTTTACCTGTCTTGCTGCATTATTAGTTTGACAGTTTATTTAAAAGATTAGGCAAATCATGGAAGATAAATGTTTTTTCCTTATCAAAGTTTTCTTTTGCTTAATCAAAAATATTTACTTGGAAACTCATAAAATGTCTAGTGTACACCTGCCCACAGTAACCACTGAGATGTCAGCTGGGTGGCTTATTAACCAGGTTTCAGAGAAGGCCAATGTCCTCCAGGCTTTGCAAAGGAGCTCTCCCAGGGCCGACATCTCTCATGGCCAATTCTGTAAATCATTTTACATTGGGAAGCCTACCAAATACTCATGCTGAATTTATAAGGAAGTAAAAGAAATGTGTGTTATGTTAGCGCTGAGAAAATCCTGCTTTTGAGCAATGTAAGTAAAGAAAACGTTGAAGTTTGAAAGTAGGATGTTTATTGTATTTTATGTGGTGTTACCCACAGTTAAAAGTTGGTAGAGTTCTATTAATGTGTATCTATTTATAAACACTCTCCATTAAAGTTGCATAAATCAAAAAATAAAATGGAAATTAGGAAGAATGAATAAATATTGAACCAGGGAGCCTGTTTCTCCTACAGTAAGAAGTCCTCACTGAATCGGTTCTAAGATTGTCTCAGATGACACCATAAGCTCTTTCCAAGGTAGCCAGCTATTAATAAACACAGTGAAAACACGATCAGTCTGGTTAAGAGAAATAGGCATTTTAATTCCTTGCTAATTGAATTTTTACTCTCTTTTGTTTTTTCTCTAAGTGTTATTTGTGTTGAGAATATTCTACTTATTCTAGTCTTCTCAATGATGTCTCAGAAACACAAGACAATCTTAACATTTATAGAACTTTTATAGAAGCCAGACTCCACTTTTTATTTTCTTAGAACCTCAGGGTCCCACATGAGCTTGGCCCAAAGCCAGTCCCTCACTTGTCAAGGGCCCATGACCGCAGTAAATCTTGCTGCATAATTATTTGTGATCCTTCGAAAGTGAAAATTCAGCCAAAATCTTCTAAGAAGCTGAACAACCACAAGGGAATCTCTTATCCCAAGAGATTTCGCATATGATTCCTATTATTCCTATCCCTACTGCACCTAGTTTGGGCACTAGGCTTCCTTATCCCTCTTGCTTTCAAGGACAATGGGACTGGTAGGCTGGTTACATGAAACAGCCACCATCACAAACCAAAATCAGTCCAGTCTTCAGTTCAGTCTTCACTGACTGAAGTCCAGTGAATTCAGTCATTCACTCAGCTCTAAACTCGGTCACTGGTCACATTCCTATTGATCATCTACAGTTCCAAAAAGGTTGACATTTTGACTCTTATAAAAGGTGTCTAGTTGAAGTTAAATGCTGTAAATTTCATGAGTTATGACATCATTTAAGTCATCACAATCCACCAAAAAGCCTGAGCTCAGGTTTCTCAGAAATCTCAATTCCTACTACAGGGTTATCAGAACACATACGTCACTCCTCAGCACTTGCTGGCACCTGGGAGGAAGAAAAGGAAAGATAGGCAGGGCTGGAGGCAAGAGAAGCAGAACTGCAGAAGGGATCAGCTGGAGGCTGACTGGAGAGCCGGCACAGAGGGTGTATCTTCCAAAGGGGAGAGTTCTTCTATGCCTTTCCCCATGTGCACGACTCAAAGCAGATTCATTCGCTTTGTTGAATTCTATTTGGACCTGTGACTTGGTCAGATTGGGTGAGTGTCATCACTAGCAGAGGACAGACAACAAGTGAGACTTGGGTGAAGTGTCAATATCTACACCCCCCAGCACCTCCCCCCACCACACACACCACCATAGGACAGATGCCACACAGCTTAGCATACCTGAGCTTTTAGCCAATCAGGCTTTGAATAATTTTATGGCAGAAGGAAGCAGAGCTGTAATTTTAGAGTACAATTAATCATTGCACTAGAACTATCTCTGGCAATTCCAAATAATTATTGAAATGCATTTATTCAAGACTCTTCCAGAATTTTTATGTTTTTCATCTGCTTTCAGAAATAGCGTTGTGGTTTTTTTTTGTCTTAAAGCCTCAAAACTGAAGCTTCAAGTGTGCAGCATGGAGAATGCTCATCTTTCCACACTTGTCCTTAAAATCTGAGGAGTTCTCAGATTTTTGTTTGTTATACTAATTTAATTCACTTGAACATTAAATCATCAGTATTTCTTGCCTTAACCTATAATATAATTTTAGTAGTGACATAACTTATGATTAGAGCTTGGAAAAATATAATTTTTTGTGACTCCTAGTATCATGCCTCGCTGAAGAATGAACCTAGAGTGAAAGGTGACCCTCTGTTGGGGATAAACACTTCTCACCCACTTTATTGTTTCCTTAGCACATCAGGATCCAGGAGCACTGTACTCCTTGCCCCTCACTGGTTCCTCTCCAGGGAAGAAATGCCTTATCTGCAAGTTGGCACTCAAAACTGGGCATGCATAACACAGCCCTTTTTGTTCATGGACAGTGTCCCCAGAGGAAACTCTTATAATCAATAGATCCTGATCTTAGGATAAGCTTAGCTGCCAAATGGGCAGCATGGGTATGCCACTGTTCCAGGTGGGTCACTTCTAGGGACCACACTTCTAAGTTATGAAGTATGCTCATATGAAAATGCAATGAATATGCAAAATGTCAAAGACATAGATGATATAATGGCAGATATTTATAATGGGAAGTCAGACTTATCTTGGAGATTAAACAACATTGTAGCATGTATTTCAATTTTTCATTAATGAATTCTTATTCCAGTTTATGTTCTTTTCAATTTTATGCTATCTTTCAGGACAAGCTATTATAAGGAGTTAAGTCTCTGTGAAAGGAAACCTTTTTAGATACATGCTGTGCAATGCAGTGGCCACTAAATTTTAATTAAAATTTAAGACAATTAAAAATTCAATCCTCCAACTGTTTAATAGATAAAAATAATACTTTTGACTTCCTGTAGCATGTTTAGCCAAAGATATGGGTGTTCAAATCAAGTTTAAACAAATTAAAATAAACTTAAAAATTTAGTCTTTCATTTGCTCAATAGCCACATGTCACTAGTGGTTACCGTACTGGACAGCACAGATATTTCTATCATGGCAAAAAGTTTTACTGAAGATCACTTCTCTAGAACAACTGGTAATTAACACATTTTGGGGAGCTTATGTCTTAAGACTAGTTTGCTAGATAAATGAGAGGTTGGTATAATATTTCTCTATAATAAGTAATATCTGTCACACAGTTAAGCATAATTATATAACCACATCCACTAGCATATTTATAAAATTGCCCCACGTGAAATATTCAAAACGTGTTACCCTAGTAGAGCTGAAACTAGCACACAGTAATATTGGCTATAAACTGTAACTGAAAAAAATTTAAATATACAAAGCAAATACATAAATAAATAAAATTCATTACAAAAAAAGTGTTATCCTAGATTAATTGCTTATTAAGACTGATTTTGATCATCATAAAAATATCTGAACTAAGCACAAGAGAATCTAAATTCTCAGATCCTGTATCTGCACATTCCCAAGACACAAAGAAAAATACTAAGCAAACAGTAATCGAGTCAAGGCATGGAACATATTGCTGCTACTTCATGTAACCAATATACCGTGGATTGAACATTATACTAGATTCCTTTACTTCAGACATCAATTACTTCCATCATAGGAGAGATTCATGGTCCTCATCCAAGCAGTGTGTAGTACTTTTGTTCATTCATTTACTCATTCAGTAATTCAATACACATTCACTAACTGCCTATTAGGAGTCAGATACTAGGCAATCCAGCTACAACAATGTACAAAATAGACAAATGCATAAATTCCATCGTGAGTAGGGGAGTGGGGACAAATCATAAACAATAGATGTAATAAAATGTAAATAAGTTAAAATTCAATGTGTCAGTTCTTACGAACTTGATCTATGGATTCTATGTAATCCCAATAAAAATCACAGCCAATTGTTGTGTGGATATCAAGGAACTGATTCTAAAGTTTGAACGAAGAGACAAATGACCCAGACCAGCCCACTCAATACTGGAAGAGAAGAACGAAATCTTAGGACTGACACTACACAACTTCACGACTTACTGTAAAGTTACAGTAAAACAAAGAGGGGGGGAAATATTTTCAAACCACACAGCTGACAAACAAGTAACTACAATATATAAAGAACTCTTGAACACAACAGTAAAACAATAAATCAACTTTAAAGATGACCAAAAAACGTAAAGACACATTTCACACAAGAGGGTATATAAATAACAAATAAGCATATAAAAATATTCAACATCATTAATGATTAGAGAAGTACTAATTAAAACTACAATGTAACATCACTTCACCTTTATCAGAATGGCAAAATAATGATTAAAAAGCTGGAGTAATGAAGACAGTGTGGTACTGAATAATGAATGAATAGGTCAGCGGAAAAAAGAAGCGTGCCGAGAAATGGACCCACACAAATATAATCAACCGACGTTTGACTAAGGAGTAAAGGTAATAAAATAGAGCAGAGAGTCTTCCCAGTAAATGGTGCTGGAACAACTGGACATTATAAGCAAAAAAATTAATCTAGATGCACATTTTATATTCTTCACAAAAATTAACTCAAAATAGATCACAGATTTAATTCAAATGCAAAGCTATAAAACTCCTAGAAGATATCATAGGAGAAAATCTAGATGGCTTTGGGTTTGGCAAAAACTTTTTAATTATAAGATTATTAAATTACAGTTGTTCTGCA
>VMDR010013245.1:0-25250 GCA_007922815.1 Macrotus californicus | reverse complement strand
GCTACCTTGCCAGGGCTAAGGAGTTTTTAATCTTAAATATAAAACAGGTTTCTACCTTAGAGAAACAGTATATCTGTTAGAAATCTGATTAAGGATTGCCTGTGCAATTAAGACTTGAGAATTAAGGAACATACTGTATTCCAGGTATCCAGCCCCAACATCTCACCCTCAGGGTGTAGGAAGGTTAATAATATTATAATCATGACTCCTAGGATCTAGAGTCCATCCTCAGAATTATCCAACTGAAAATAGAATGTTTCAGTAAGTTGTAATTTATTAGTAAAAATGTACATTAATAATTTTATAAGAGAAATAAGGTAATCTGCAAGAAGAATTCAAGATAAAGAAAATGCTAAGACAGTTTGACTAGAATAGTGGATGACAGTGCAGTAACCTGGTCACACAGCTTGCCTACAGGATGGCTCCCTGTGAGTCGGGATGGGCGGTTTGCACCGTGGGAGGCAGAGGAAGAATAGGAAGGAAGGGGTTTCACTGATAACAGGAAAGCTGCCGAGACCATCTCACCCACACTGGTCCTGATTCACACCCCACGGATGGTAGCTGATGATGCAGTAAGACTGACGGCCCGCTACTTATAACGAGGACATTTTAATATCTTATTGTGAATGTCTTACTGTGGTTCTGATTTGCATTTCCGTGATGATTAGTGATGTTGAGCATCTTTTCATATGTCTGGTGGCCATGTGTATGTTCATTTTGGAGAAATGTCCATTCAGATCCTCTGCCCATTTTTCAGTTGGATTGTTTGGTTTGGGGAGATTTGGGTTCAATTTATGAATTCTTTATATATTTTGAGTATTAACCCCTTATCAGACATATCATTTACAAATGTCTTCTCCCACTCAGTGGGTCATCTCTTCCTTGTTGATGGTTATTCACTCTGCAAAAACCTTTTCATTTGATTTTGTCTCATTTGCATATTTTTTATTTGGGGGTGGGGGTTGTCTGGTTCAAAAATTCATCAAGACCCATGTCACAGAACTTAACACCTGTATTTTATTTGAGGAGTTTTATGGTCTTGGGTCATACATTTAAGTCTTTAATCTATTTTGAGTTACTTTTTGTGAATAGTGTAAAATAGTAGTCCATATTTATTCTTTTGGATATGGCTGTCTAATTTTCCCAGTACCATTTATTGAAAAGACTGTCCTATCACCATTGTAGATTATTGGTTCCATCGTCATAAATAAATTGACCATATATTTGTGGGTTTGTTTCTGGGCACTCTATCTTGTTCCATTGATCTATGTCTTTTCTTATGCCCATACCATACTGTTTTGATTACTATAGTTTGTAATAGAGCCTGAAATCAGGGAGTATGACCCCTCCAGCCTTGTTTTTCTTTCACAAGATTTCCTTGGTTATTCAGGGTTGTTGTGGTTCCATTCTTTGTGGTTTTGTAATTTGTGCAACAAATAATTACAATTACTTGTTTTATTTCTGCAGAAAATGCCATTGGAATTTTGATAGGGATTGCATTGAATCTGTAGATTGCTTTGAGTAGTGTGATATTTTAACAATATTCTTTCAATCCATAAACACAAAATACCTTTCTGTATCTTCTTCAATTTCTTGTATTGAAAGCTTATAGTTTTCAATATACAGGGCTTTCACCTCCTTGATTAAACTTATTCCTAGATATTTAATTCTTTTTGATGCTGTAAATGGGATTGTATTCTCAATTTCTCTTTCTGATAGTTCATTAATATATAGAAATGCAGCAGATTTTGTGTATTGATTTTGTATCCTGCAATTACCTGAATTCATTTAGTTATAAGTCTTCTTCATGGAGTCTTTAGGATTCTTTCTTTATATGTCATTTGCAAATAGTGACAATTTTACTTTCTTCTTCATAATTTGAATACCTTTTATTTCTTACATAATTTCTCTAACTATACCTTTTATTTCTTGCCTAATTACTCTAACTGGTAGCCTTATGAGCACTCCCTTGTAGATAACTGTCTCCTTTTCTCTTGCTGCTTTTAAGATTCTCTCCTTATCTTTTATCTTAGGTAACTTAATTATGATGTGTCTTGGTGTATTCCTCCTTGGGTCATTTCTTTGGGACTCTGAGCTTCCTGGACTTCCTGGAAGTCTATTTTCTTCATCAGCTTGGGGAAGTTTTCTTTCATTATTTTGTCAAATAAGATTTTAATTTCTTGCTTTTCTTCTCCTTCAGTCACCCCTATGATTTGGATGTTGGGGCATTTAAAGTTGTCCCAGAGGTTCCTCAGCCTGTCATTTTTTTTTTTTTTTTGAATTCTTGTTTCTTCATTCTGTTCCAGTTGATTGTTTATTTCTTCCTTTTGTTCCAAATCGTTAATTTGAGTTCCAGCTTCCTTCCATTCACTGTTTGGTCCCTATATATTTTCCTTTATTTCACATTATATAGCCTGCATTTCTTCCTTCATTTTGCAACCCAACTCAATCATTTCAGTGAGCATCCTGATTACGTGTTTTGAACTCTGCATCTGATAGGTTGTCCATTTTCTCATTGCTCAGTTCTGTCTCTGGAATTTCAATCTGTTCTTTCATTTGGGCCATATTTGTTTGTCTGGGAGCACCTCTTACATTATAAGGGGCAGAGCCTTAGGTATTTGCCAGGGTGGGGCAACCCTCTCTACTGCACTGTGGCTCTATCTGTGGGGGAGGGGTCAGAGAGGGAACAGTGCCTCTTGCTCAATTCTTACCCCACTTTCCCTCACTTCCTACAAGCAGTGTACCCTTTCAGGTGCCAATTTCCAGGTGGGTGGATTTGTATACATTCTAGGACCCTGTGGGCCTCTCCAGCGCACTCTCCTGTGAGACTGAGAGTTTCTCCTGCCCCACAACCCCCACAGGTTCTTACAGCCTGACATTTTGAATCTTTAGTTTCCCCATGCTGGAGCCCTGAGTTGTACAGTCTGTCTTGCTCCCTAGTTGTTCCTCCCAGCTTATTTGCGTGCAAATGTGGGATATCCTGGTCTGCCAGCCCCTGTTCTCACCCAGGCAGTCTGCTACCTTGCTGTGCAACCTCTCTGCCCCAGCTGCCCCTCCTACTGGGCTAGATGAGTGTTTATCTCCTTGGTTGTCGGACTTTTATGCAGTTTGATTTTCTGGCACTTCTGGTTGTTGGGTTTTTTTGTTGTTGTTGTTTTTAAATGTGTTGTTGTCCTTCTTTTGGTTGTGTGAGGAAGTGAAGCATTTCTACCTATGCCTCCATCTTGGCCAGAACTTGGATGACTCTTACATGAAAGTAATTATTGATAGGTATGTACTTATGGCCATTTTGTTCATTGTGTTCTAGCTGTTTGTGGTTTTTTCTTCCTTTGTGGTTTGATGACTTTCCTTAGTGGTGTATTTATATAACTTTGCCTTTATCTCTTGTGTATTTACTATAGGTTTTTGCTTTATGGTTACCATGAAGCTTACATATAACAACCTATATTTATAACAGCCTATTTTAAATTGAGGTTTGTTCCCCCCAACTTTATGGTTTTAATGTTACATTTTATTTTTTATCTTGTGTATGTCATATTGATTATTGTGTAGTTACTTTTACTACATTTGTTTTTTAACCTTCATACTAGCTTTATAGGTGAAAAATCCACTACCTTTACTACATATTTACCTTTACCAGTGAGATATATACTTTCACATGTGTTCTTGTTACTAATTAGCACCCTTTATTTTCAGCTGAAAGAAGTCCCTTTAATATTTCTTGTAAGGCCAGTATAGTCCTGATGAACGCTTGCTGTTTGCTTGTGTGGAAAGCACTTCTCTCTCCTTTGAGTGACAACTTTGCTAGGCGTAGTATTCTTGGTTGGAATTTTCTTTCGTTTAGCACTTTGAGTATATAGCTCTGGCCTACAAAGCTTCTGCTGAAAAACCAGTTTTACAGGGGTTCCCTTGTATATAACAAGTTTTTCTTTTGCTACTTTTAAGATTATCTCTTTGTCCTTAACTTTTGTCATGTATATAATGTGTCTTACCACAGGTTTCTTGGGTTTGTCCTATTTGGAACTATCTGAGCCTACTGGATCTGGATGGCATTCATCTTTGCCTGAGCTCTTGACTGTCTCTCAAACCTTTGTGATTTTCCAAGCAGTCTATTTCATTTTTAATCTCTCCCCATTTTGGAGAGTGTGGCAAGACCTGTCGGTGTGCCAATGGGAGGGAGATCCTCAGTCAGCACCTAGATTCAGGCTGAGAGGAGGCGAGACTCTCAGGTAGAAGCTTTTAAAGTAGACAAATATATACCATCCTGTGGGCCAACAAACATAAGCCCTCCTGGCCACAAGGCCAGGCAACATGGAGGTATCCCCTGGGTGACAGTTGCATAAATCAGGGTTCTGGGTGTAGATAAGCTCCTTTCTGGGAGATACCAGCAAGTTGTAATGAGGCAGAGGGAGAGAGCACAGATGGGAGTTCTTCTTCCCACGTTCTCTGAGAAGTACAAAGGAGGCCTTCAAATGCGTGTCCACTTGAAGCCTGCTGCTAAGGCTAACGTTTCAGCACAAGAAAGTAGGCATCTTCCAGAGAAATAAACACTGAGGGTATATTTCAATCTGTTTATGCAGTGTCATAGGTGTGGTAGCCTGCCTAGAACTGTCTCTCCAATTGTTACAGTCCCTAGGAACCCAGGAATGCAAGCCCCCTAACCACCAGAAATAGATGTTCAAGGAGTATCCCTGGGGAAGCAACCACAAAAATCAGGGCACCAGACATAAAAATTGGGGCGTTACACGCACAGAAGAACTCCTCTCCAAGAGATATTTGTGCTCTGATGTGCAACTGGGGGAAAGCGCAGATAGGACTTGACTTCTGAGGTCGCTGGAAAGATTTGCAGTCAGCCTTAATACGTGTGTTTACTAGGCAGCCTGACCTTCAGGCTATAGATATGAACGTAATCTTATAGGCTTCTTTCACAGAAGTCTGAGCTCCTGGGTCTGTTTCCTCTTACTGTACCCTGAGGGCGGTAGTTGTTTAAGAACTCTCCATTGGTTACAGTTCTTTTGGACCCACGAGCATAAGCCCAATGAGCCATCAGAGGTCCCTTTGCAGCACCTGTAAAACCAGGGTGCCACACAAGGGTGTACACTCCTTCTGGGAGATAGCAGTGAGGTATAGCAAGGCAATGGGGGAGACTGCAAAGATTGTGTCTGTTCTCTGAGTGCTCCTCCGTGGACCTCTAAATGTGTACCAGACAAGAAGCCTGCCCTGCAGGCCACAGCTCACGGACAAGCAAATGGGCCCCTTTCACAGAACTGGGGGCATGTTTTACTCTGCTGTCTATGCACTGCCCTGTGGATGGCAGTCTCCCAAGAACTCTCTCTCACCTTGTTATCATCCTATAAGGCCTAGGAATACAAGCATCCCTGACCTTCAGAGTCCAGAGATAATGAGGCATCCTTGGTGCTGAAGTTGCAAAAACCAGGGCACCAACATGAATAAAAGTTGCCCTTCAAGAAATAGTGGTGCTGCAGACCACAGCAGACACAGAGTGCAAAGATGGCATCCACTGAGGAAAAAGAAAGAAAAACTGCCACCTACTGGTTTTTAGCAAAGTAGACGAAGGGTGTAAAAGGGGCACCTGCCAGTGCCTCCATCCCCAGAGAGTACCCCAACAGGCCCCATGCCTCCGCTCAGTGCTTTCAGATTAGCAAAGGAATCTCACGTGCAGTCTGGGTGCTTTTCAAAGGGTCCTTCTGCACTGGACCCTGGGGCCGGTGATGGTGCATGAGCACTCCAAAGAGGCATCTCTCAATTTGCTACAGCCCTATGGGTTTCATGGACATGAGTTCTGGTGGTTTTCCAAGCCAGATGTTTTGAGGGTTGATTTCTCAGGTGCAGGTCTTAAAAGTCAGGGTGCCTGACGTGGGGTACCAATGCTTCACTCCTCAGGGAGAACTGTCTTGCTGATTGTGGGTTGCTGCACCTGGGGTGGGGTTATGGTGACACCACATCTCAGCCTCTCTGAGCCACCTTGATGTGGCTCTTTTCTCGTTTGCTGATATGAAATACTTGCTCAGCTAGTTTTTAGGTCTTTTTAAGAGAAAATTGTTCCACGTGTGTCCATGGAAGGAGGTGAGTTCAGGATCCTAGGTTATCATCTTGAGCTATCTTCCTTTATGTCTTTTCTAATTTATATCATTTATTATCTTGTCTTGCTTTGTTTCATTTTTTTTGAAAACCCCCAAGATAATGCTGTATAATAATGCTGGTAGTTTAGCACCTGACTTTAAATCAAATTATTTTCATGTTTCACCATTGAGGATATTATCTGTTGTTGGATTCTGATAACTAGTCTTTCTAGTTTTACTTTACTAATAATTTACGCTGATATAGTTCTAATATTGAGCCATCCTAGCATTCTCAAAATATGGGGTAAAAATTTTTCTCAAAGTACATTTCACAACTTGCCTATTGCCCCTCTTTGAAAAGCCCAATTAATCAGCAATGAAAGTAACGTAAAAATCTGAGTTGACTATGAAGCTCTTATAGTCAGTCAGTCATGTATGAATAAATGTATTTTTCAAATATATTTATTGAGTGCTTACTACATACCACACACTATTTTTGTACGTGTATATATGCATGTGTTAACCTTCTTTAACAATTCTTTTGAGGGTGCTACACATTAACTCCATTTTACTAACGAGGAAAGAGACCTAAAAATATTAGTAATTTTCCCCAAATCCCACAGCTCATTAATGGTAGAATCAGATTTGAGCCGAGTTCTTAACAACTATGTAATGCTGTTTCTCATGAAAGTATTAGAGAAGACTAGGAAATAAGTTTCAAGATGGCAGACAAATCTCGTGTGCTATTTATTCAGCCTCAAAATTCTACTTAAATGACAGGAAATATTTAGAAAAGGGAATAAATCCAAAACAATATATAGAGTAGAAGAAAAGGCCCAAGTATTTCAGAAATTCTGACAGATTACTAGAAGACAGAAAGCAGGGGCGTCAGAGGAGAGGAAGTCACAAACCCTTCTGAGGGTTTAGTCCAGCCAAACCCCAAAAGGACTCCAAGCTGAGACACTGGATGCAGAGTGGGACTGGAGAGTGGCAGTGTTCACTTTTACCTCAAGGGCTGTCTGTGAACAACTGGTCCAGTTGGCTTGTTTCATGACCCTCCCCCACCCAGCAACCACTGATAATGGCATGGGGAATAGCATTAACTGTACGTTACTGGAGGGGTGCTTTTTAAAGAGATTGGACTATGTTACACATGTGGATATGAGATCAGGCTCCAAACATGGCAGTTAGCCTCTAGATGATGCCCTCTTCCGCCTGGCAGCAGGGAAAACTTCCTGGAGTCCTTGACTTGGACTACACACAAAGGGAAGACAGGGCAAGATATTCCAGGCAAAGGCACAACTTAACTTGAGCAGTCATGAAGGCAAGGAAAAGCATGGTGCCTGAGGGAAATTTGTTCCCTCAGAGGATAAAGGTCAGTCCTAGGTGTGACAGATGCTGAAACCAGAGGTGCAGAGAGTAGCCAGATCTTGGGCTTATACTTTCCCTACAGGCAAAGGGAGCCATGGAAGAATGTAGGGCAAGGACATGGAATGGTGAAGACCATTGTTTTGGAAGTTGTGTAGACAGTTGGCAATGGATGCTCTCTGGGTATCCCAGTGTTGCAATCCCCAAAGTGTGGTCTGAAGAGGCAGCATCAAGACTGGAGAATTTATGAGAAATTATCTGGCCTCACTCCAACCTACTGAATCAGAACCTCTGGAGATGGCCCAGTGAACTGTTTAAACCATCCGGGTGACTACGATGCACAGTCATTTGAAGAATACCTCTTATCTCAAGACATTTCATCTCATTTATAAACCTCTCCTACCCCATCCATGTAACATGGATCATATCCTCTATTTTCACCTGTCTGTCCCTGGTATATATTTCTCAAATGGTAGAACTTTTTGGTGCTTCCTTATATTAAGTATTCCCATGGGAACCAGCACGCTTCTGTACAGCAGGTACTCTCTCACCTGTCTTTGCAGCCCTGCAGGACCCAGCAAAATGCTTAATAAAGTAACTCGCTGAACGAATGAACACAAAATACCAATTAGGAGGCATATGCAGTAGTCCAGTCATAGGTAAGGAGGAAATGAGATCTTTAACCAAAAGAGTAGTGGGAAGGAACCTGAGTGATATTTAGAGAATAAGTGGGCAGAATTCTAGTAAGAGCTAACAATTACATGGCACTTAGCACGTACCAGGCAGTTTTAAGTGTTTTACAAGTATTCCTATTTCATCTACACAATAACCCTCTGAGGTAGTTACTATTTTCATTCCCATGTTGTAGAGGACAGAGGCTCAGTAACTTACAAGCCAACCAGTGAATATTCAGGCAAGGTTCAAACGCAGGTGAGGTCTGGCAGCAGAGTCCTTGTTTATGTTGTTCTGCCCCCAAAACTTGCGCTGAGCGTCCCAACTTCAGTGGTTCGGTAAAGAGGGTGCCATCAGCAGACATAAAGGTAGGAAAAACCAGGGGAAGATGCTGAACTCAGCATTAGATATGCTGTTTGAGATGCCTTTATGGGGTATCCAGCAAGTGGTTTGATATAACAGTCTGAAATACAGGGTCATAGAATGGGCTAGGTGTACAGACTGAGAGAGCAACAACATGTAAACTATGAGAGTAGATGAGGTGACCCTGGGAGGAGTGTATACTCCTACAATGAGAAGACATGTGGAGTGGAGGCCCTAGTGAGCGATATTTAAGGCAAACTAAGATGCAATGACCTCACAGGTATAAGGAAACCCCCGGCAGACAGTGGTATCTGAGAAGGTAAGGCAATAGCTAGTCTCATGAAGGGAGCAGTCAACAATATTAGTATTAATGAGTTCAAGTAAGAAAGGCTGATGGTCATTTCGCCAGCTAAGACTTCACTGAAATTGTTTTGCTATGATCACCAATAGAGGTGTGAAAGCCAGACTGGAACGGGTTAAGAAGCAAAAAGAAAGCAAGAGATTAGGAAAGCAAATCTAATTCTCTGCACATAGATGGCAACTTGTGGAAGATTCAAAAAAAATTTTCATGTTTTAGATGAGACCTCAGCATATTTTGACAGTCTAGTAGATAGAAGCAGTGGGAGATGGAAACAGGGAAGAGCTGGAGGACCAACTTAACTGAAGCCTGGGCGACAGACTGGTCTTGGGCTAAAGGACAACTCAGTCTCTGGCATGGGTACATGAGGGTGGGAATGGGTATGAGGGAAGGACAGGAATAATGGCCTTAACTGTATTGATGACATGAGTCTGCTGGGTACGTAGGCAAGGGTTAAATGTTACCCTTAAAGGAAGATTTAGGGGACAAGAGAGGGAGCATCCCTAAATGCAGTAAGAGAACAAATAATTTTATGAATAAGCCACTCATAAAATCAACCAGATCACAACTGGACAAAAACAGAGGCTAGGAGGGACTGAGAAAACGGTGGGAAACACAGACCGCAAGACTACGATCAGTTTATAGCAAGTGAGGACGGAACTTGATGGGCAGGTGGTAGTTAGAGTAGGACATTGAGTTTAGTTCTAACAGCTCTGGGTGAAAATATCCAAGCTGTAGCCTTCCAAGTGGCTGGTTAAAATGGTAGATAGGAAGTTTGATAAAAGAATCACAGGGCTGGGATATTAAATAAGAGTATCTACATAAGTATGTGTCAGAAAACATTTAAATTATTGGCACTTAGGGAGTCTACTGTTTTTCTTTGGAAAAATACACCTGAAATGTGAAAAGAGGGAAAAAATGCTTGAGGTAGATGATCCATGGCTCTGGATGTCACAGCTTAACAAGCAGGTAACATAATCTGTGACTCTGGAAGGGGTGAGGTGGCCACAGAGAGGGGAGAGGAGTCGGACACTGGCACTAACTAGAGGAAGAGCTTAAGCGCAACAGTGGAAGGGTGGTTGAAGTGACGTGAACGACGGGTAGGGACATCTAACTTTGAATGGTTTATGGTGAGGTGTGCAATGTGACGTTAACTCCCCTGCTCTCCTACTAAAAAAGCTTCATCCGAGCTTACTATTCTCACCAGTGCCTCGTGCATGGTGTTCAGCTGTTCGGTGTGACACTGTGACTTTGTTGCCCACCAAAATGTGATCAGAAGTGGAGAATGCCACTGTCAGGACAAAGCATAGGCAGACAGCTGACTCCGTACGCCCCTTCCCTCTCAGAGCAACTGACAACATCCCCAGTGGCAGCTTGGTCCGAGATGGGAGGCAGACCTCACTTCACACAATGTAGAGGCTGTTCTGTATCACCTATTTTGGGGGCTGCTTGTATTGCAGAATAGAATGTAACTCCCACTGTCAATCATTTGCTGTCCTGTCGACTTTTATCTCAAATATCCCAACCTTCACTCTAAAAATGTACTTGTTCAGCATAACATTCCCTCACCTGTGTCACCCCCAGTAATGTCCTAACTCATCAGCAGACGTCTTACCTTCCTTCCTACCTAAACTGCAGATAATCCTTCAAAAATACAAATCTGATCACACGGCTGCCTGGCTCATAAGTCTTTCTACAGCTTGCTATGATCCCTGATATTAAACCTGAACAGTTTACAAGGCCCCCTGTCATCGACCCTTCCTAGCCTCTCACTACTCCTTATATTCCAAACTGCAGCCATACAGCTTCTGAATACACCATGACCTCCTCTCTAAGCTTTTGCCAATCCTGTTCCCACTCCAGGGTACATGATTTCCTTGGCTTAGGCTTGTCCTTATTCCCAGACCAGGAAGCTCTGTGCCACCAATGACACAGAGGCACGTATTTCCCCATCACAGCACGATTGAACAGTACTCAACTCGTGTGCTTTTCCCAGACACTGTCCCTGGTATCAAGCACACAGTGCTACAGAACAGGAGGCAACCACGCAGAGTGGGGGGAAGGTGATTAGCTTTGCCTTCCAAGACCCATTCACAGGAACTGAGGCGTGGCAATACCCTTGCACCCACACAGACACGTAGAGCATAGTGAGCACAGGCCTCACTTGAGCAGCCACACATGGTCACCTGATGATCGCTGATTGCATTCAGAGTACAGCTGATGCTAAAACAAACTTCTATGTCGTTTAAAAGGAGATTTTAAAGACTGATTTTCAAGGTTTCCAAACTCAGCATTCTGAACTGAAACTGCTGACTGATCAGCACCGTTAATACTTCAGTAATATCACGTAAAAGGAAAATAACATTTTTGCTCGTGTTGATTTTCTCAAATGGGACTGAAATGGTTCAGATGCTGAAAGGACTCCCCACTCACGCAGTGGTCCTGTTTCAAATAGGCAATTTGTGGTAGCTGCTCTGCCACATGCTCTCGCCATCAGTCTTTAAATCCCCATGTGTGGGTATCGAGAGTCATAAAGCAGCGTTTTATTGTCTCCAAACATCAACTAATCGTAGGAAAATAGCGAAAATGTGCTACAGTCAGCTTAATTTTAACAGTTGCCTTCAGAGTTCAAATATATGTTTAAGAACTACACCAAATATCACTCTTTGGCATGTCTTTATAGCTAAATAGGAAATTATCTGTGCTAGTTCAAGAAATTATTGGACAAACTTTTCTTGAAGAGAATGTAAAAGAATAATTTTGAAAATCCACTTACTCTTTGCAAGAATTCAAGTAACACTAGCTGCTTATGGCTGCTGATCCTCAACTTTTTTATATAGTGTTTTGATTCCAAAGCACCCCCAGTGCTTCATACTCCCCTCCATAGTAGGAGCCCCTTTATATTTGTATTTCTATTAAGTATGCAGAAAGCATTTTACACTCATAGAAAAACAGCATGTTAAAGGATTTTATAAGGACCATCCATTTAAATCAGAGGCGGTTAACAGTAATATGTAGAGTAGAAACCTCTCTTCACTAATCGTGACAATTCTAAATAAATGGTGGAAAAGAGGCTGATTATAGATACAGTACTCAAATTTAGCTAGAGAGCTGAAGAACTGACACTCAGAACGGTCTGAAAACTCCTACCTGCACACAATCTCAGCGGGCTGCAGCTGCTAGCAAAACAGAGCTTGCTTCTCAACTGAGGCCGTTCTGGCCCCACCCCACACTCCTCTGGGGACATCTGGCAATAGCTGGAGACAACTTTTGTTGTCCTGGCGGGTGGGTGTTGGTATGAGTGGTATCTAAATGGGAGGGGGCCAGGGAAGCTAATACCTTACAATGCATAGGGTAGCACCCCATGACCCAGAATTATACAGTCCAAAATGTCAACAGTTCCAAGGTTGAAAAATCCTGATCTAAAAAGTACATGCATTTTTCTATTGAAGTACACATTCTGGAGGAAAGCATGGATTTTTACTTCTAGAATAAGGAACCAAGAATTTATTTCCAGACCTTGTTAGGAGGACTTAGTTCATGGATGGTTAATGATTTCAAGCAAGATAAACATTTGTGTCTTCTGAAAATACGCCAAGATTACAGTAAGCTACTACCACACACATTTAAGTTGCCCTTACCTAAGCAGGCAGCGGGTCTGTGTTAAAAGTGAAATGTATGGGAAACAAGTGGAGCAGCTCTGCAGAGGAGCGGGATTACTACAGGCGTGAAAACACAGGGACTTCGGAGTGCCACACATCACCAGTTCCGGGGTACAATTCTTCAGGCCTGTGTGTGTGAAAAGAGCATTCTAGAATAAAATCACTCAACGTGCAAGACTATTAGTTACTGATAATGGCTGAATACACCAATTCCCATACTTCCCTAACCCAGAAAGAATTTCAGTTCACAGAATAAAACTTCTTTCTAAAACCTAAAAGAAACAATTCACCAAAATCACCACTGATACTCATTTAGGGTCAGAGTAAAAAGGTGTGAGGGGTCAGGACAAGTCCCTCTACAAAAACTTGTTCTGAAACTGGACACACACTGATGGATCTAACAAAGTAAAATTATCTGCAATACTCCCCTTAGTTTTCATTGAAGTTTTTTTAAAATCTTCACCAGGGGATGTTCTGTTGATTTTGAGAGAGAGACAAACATCCATCGGATGCTTCCCATAGGCACACTGACTGGCAATCGAACCTGCTCCCTGGTATGTGCCCTGACCAGGAACCAAACCCACCGCCTCTTGGTGTACGGGACAGGGCTCCAAGCGACCGCACCAACTGGCCAGGGCTAAGTTGGTTTTTAAGATGTCATAAAAAAACAAATCCCAGTTTGAATTTAAAGCTAACTTTTGAACTTACCAAGAGCAAAATCATGCTGATAGATCTTGCCCTAAATTACAGTACAAGTGTTCCCAAATCTTATTTTTGTGGTACTGATAGGAAAATAAAGCAAGTTACTGTATTGTAGAGGGAAAATATGTAATTTCGGTATACATATTCCTTAGTGGCCTTATCTGGTGATTAGGGCAGCTTGCCACCAAATACTTCTGCGACTAAAAGTAACAAAGTTTTACTTAACTGGAAGTCAGTTAAATCCACACTATCTATCCTTTTTCCAAACAGTAAAATGAACGCTGTAGTGTCCATTTTCCATTCCACACAGGAGTAAGATTTCAAAAACATATGGATCTGGAGTGGCAACTGTTTAAAAGCCAGAATTCAATTGGACATAGTGCTAGAATCCAAAATTTGCTGAATTTTAAAGCTCTTTAATATCAAAACAGTTATTAAGCATACCGTACCTAGAAATTGGTAGTTAATTTTAATGATTTAAATTTTGCATAAAATTTAAAGTGGGCAGAGATGTTCAACTGCTTAAACTGTGAGACAGCACTATATACTTTGTCATGTGGGTAATCACAGCCGATCAGGCCTCTTAATCAGTTAACTGAATTTTTTAACTGGTCACACAAAAAGTCTATAAACATTCATACAGTTGATTTCGTCCCTGTGCTCCAACCTTGTAAGAATTCTACCTCCCAATGGTTGAGGAGCTTAGGCATCATTAATGAACGTATGACCATCAGTTTAAAACTTACCCAGTGCTGCTGACTTTATACATATTTAGGTTGGGCCTTGTCACACCGGATTTCCTTTCTAAGTTTCATAAAATAGCCCAACTCCGAAACACAGCCCCGTATTGAGCTTTCTCTAAGAAGGAACCAGGTGGAGCTAAACAATGTAAACATCTTCAAAAAAAAATCAGCCAACAGCCGTTTTCTCAACTTTCAGATCTTGTGAAGAAACTACTTATACAGAGATGCTAAGCAGAACTCGCTGATAAATCTTAAAAGACCAGGAAGCAGGGAGGGAGGCGGACTTCGGCTGCACCCGACACCCTGCACCCGCTGCGCCAGTGTCAGGGCATCAGCGCTGGGAGTATGGACCCAACCGGAACGACATGGCACTCAAATGTGAGTACTGCTGTTACTAATTTTATATATGGTAGTAAACTGTTATCTACTATTAGAAAGAACAGAATCTATTTTTTGTATTAAAAGACAGAATTTCAGCTCTATTAAAAAAATGAGCCATCTTGCAAACTTTAAAAAAAATGCGTATCTTGGAAGGTTAAAAAAAATCCAATACGTGAAAAGTATTTGCATTTAACTTTCGATAATTAAGACATTCACACAACATATGCATGTCAGTCTCCTATTTGGTCCTAGAGCCTGCAGTATTGTAATTTATTGTGAAACCATGTAACCGAATATTTAAATATATCCACAACATCTATACCACGGTAATGTATAGTACATAATATACTAACATCTCAAAATAAATTTCTATTACAATTTTATGCAAATTATGTATAAGATTACCACCTGCCACATTCTGAAATGGCACCAACTTCATATAATGTTCCATGTCAATGTACTACTCAAAATCCTTATGGTAATGATGGTTTATGCATTATCATCTGAATATTCAAATTTAAGCTGTTAATCTAATAACCACAGTATATTACCAATTCAAATCACTGCATATTTGGACGTTAAAGCAGGTAATACAGCAGAAAAGGTATTTCTAATTCACAGTTTCAAAAATAAAGGGTGCAGTTTTCAAATATCTGATTGCTTCAAATTGGTCACTAAATTTAACAACTGCCTCCTTCAATACATGTAAACTATGTTTGCACAGCATCAGGAGATGTCTTTATTTCAGAAGTCAGTTCTTACTGTTACAGAAGCACCACAAATTTGAAGGAAGAGGCTACAGTGTGAAATGAGTTCACTGAAGGGCATGTTAACTAAAATTTTAAATATGATAAGGTACTGCAAAGCCTTGTTTCCCCCAGCAAAGACCCCCTTAAGTCAGGAAAAGTAGTCAATGTTTACCAAATACAGTATGTAAATTAGCTCTACAAGAGAAGGGGAAAAATCTAACTAAAAGAAAATACTATTTATAAGCTAACAAACCCGTGATAGCCGGCTTCAGAATTTTCCTAAAACTAAATTTGAAAAGCATACACAATTATTTGTTTCCTTCAATAAGGGATGTAGAGATCCAAAGGGAATGAAAGAAAAAACTGGCCTCCAGAATTTAATTTCTAAGTGGCAACACACACACACAAATGGTAAACTGAGAAAAACTGGGTACTTAAATATTCAAATTTTAAATGTGTAAGAAAATTTGTAATAGAAAAAAAGTGGCAAATTGTTACTGTGACTTGATTTGCTGAAAACATCTGCAAATTCACACTGGCATTAAGAAAACCAAAGTTTCAAAAATTTACTCCTCACTCTCTCTCCAAATATGTGTTTTCTGTGCAAAAATAAAATATCTGCAAATTGCACTAATACAATACTTATTTTAACTTCTGTATAATGAATAATCTGCACATGCTGCTTTACAGACAATACATTATTTGTAAACTTGCTCATGCAAAATTAGTGTGCGCAACAGGGATATCATTGATCCCTGCACTTTAAAAAAATGGTATCTTATTGTCTTTTTTAAATTGCCAAATCCTCCAAAATGGAACAAATCTTACACAGATCTTCTTATGTGCCAGCTAAAAATCAATTTATGTTGCTGAAACAAAGTTATACAAGAGAAAGAAACATGGTTTTGTCTTGCAGAATTTTTGATTTTTAAATACGAGAAATTTTATAAAAGAAAGAAATTCATGGTCACAAAATTTTAACATTTTAATCCTAAACGTTACAGGGCAAATGATCCTGGACCCTATCTCCATATTCCATAAACCCTAACTTTTACTTTCCATTTTAAATGTTGCCCTAACCACTAAAACATTAGTGGTTTTACAACCTCTGGATTATGGAAATACATATTTCTGAAATAAATGTTACAAAAACAAAAGTGGAAGAAAGCCAAACTGTCTTCATGAAGGAAAAAAAAGTGGAACATTTTGAAGCTTTTAGACACTTCTCTTTCCACGTCTTATGAGTAACCTGTCGATTCAGTGCATCATATGGTCAATGTCATGGTCCCCATGTTGAGCAAACATCTAACTAGTGTCCATCGACTCCAAGTTAGTGGATGACGAATCTTTCTGGATACTTTCAAAGATGGCGGCCAGCTCAGGGTTGGAACTGATCTGTGACTGGAACTCACTCATCAGTGGACTCTTCTCTGCTTCCGGAATGGTTAGTAGTGCTGCTACTGCTCTCATGGCAGACCGCTTTAGTTCATCTTGCTTTTCAAACTCCTGCTTTACTGAGTTTGCCTTTACCTGTATGTAAATTGAGTACACTTGTATTATATGCTATAAAAGACAAGCTCTTATATGAACAAAACTTAAGCGCCTAGAAATTTCTGGTAAATAAAGCTGCTCTTTCACAGGCCCCAAAGTCACACTATATTCTAAGCATAGTTGTTTTTAAACTTCTTTTTAGCAGCAGTTTGTCTCCTTTCCCTTTAAGGGACTATCTTATACAAAGCCCATTAGGAAAACAGAAAACCCAGAGCGACCATGGGTGAAGGAGTGAGAACCTGAGCTTCACCTGCTCAGCAAGTCCTACTGCAGCTCCCACCGAGAAGCTGCTCCTCTGTGCACTCTTTATTCTGCAAACACACTACATACTGACACCTCTGTGCCTTAGTTCATGTAATTATTTCTACATGAAAAGACCTGCTTCACCTTCTGAATTTAAAAGTATTTCTGACTTTTTTAAGGTCCGTTTCAAATGTCATCACTTTCATACAAAGTCCTCTATTATTACCACACCTCCTCCAAATTACACATTTCCTTCTTGTGTGGGCCCATTACCTTTATCCTGTATCAGTGCTTCAAAATTTATACCATACTGTTATTTATATATATAAAAACTTAAATAGTATTAAACAGCATTAATTTTTCAAAAACATCCACATTCAATAGGTTAACTTTTAAAGCCTACTGGTACATGTGGTTAAATTAGGAAAACTACAGCATAAAATCAGCTAGGAACCCTGAATACATCAAGCCTGGCACAACTTGGTGCCTGTCGATGATTACCTTAGTTGTACATGTGGCACGTAACGGCTCAACAAGCCGGTCCAACCTCTGCAGTACTGCGCTTGGACAAAGCGTGGAGAGTCTCACCAACATTAAAAATGTTAGCATCTATTACGAGTAAAAAAAGACAATTTAGGCATTGCATTATTTTCTAAAGACAATTCCAAATTCTAACAAACGACTAGCACGCACCATAAAGTTTCATTTTAATGTAATCTGCTTCAAAGAATTGTCACAAACCTTATCTGAGGAGTTTTAGTTGCAAGTACTACAGAGACCTCACCTACAATGTGGCCCTAGTGTAGGACAGAACAGAAAATTCGTTCTCAATCTCGACCACACATTAGAACTGAGGAACTTCACCCTGTTCCCAGAGACTTTTATTTATTAACCTGCTAGGAAAGGGCCATAGATTTAGAATTTTTTTAAAAGCTCATGTATGTCCTGCAAGGTGGCTTAGTTAGTTGGACATCATTTTCTGCAAAGCAAAAAGCCACTGGTTCGATTCCCATTCAGGGCACACACCTAGGTTGTGGGTTCAGTCCCTGGCCGGGGTGCATATGAGAGGCAATTGATGTTTCTCTCCCACTCTTTCTCCCTCCCTCCCTCCGTTCCCCTATCTGTAACTTTAAAAAAGAAATAAAAAAATAGTAAGTTCATGTACACCAAAATGGAAAACCATTAAATAAGAAAATAAATAAACCAGGAGAAAACCTTTTTTAAGTTTCTTAGCAAATTTTCCTTTAAGAAGAAAAAAACTGGTTATTCAGATTAATGTACATAAGCCTGGTAACCCATGATCTTTTTCCTCTTGGACTATAAACTGTAGAGTTAAACAGGAAGATGCTATCACTCCCCTGGGGGCTCCTTTTAATGTATTCTAGGAGGGGCAAAGTTACTACCACACATGGAAATAAGAAAGTTGGAGTTCTGAGTCTGGCTGAATAACTAACTGCTCAACTACCACTTTTGCCTGTTTGATCAAAGGCCATGGATGGAAAAAAAGAGAGAAATGCACTTACTATTTTTCAATTCACCCTATGCAACAGTTCACATTTAAAATGGACACGAGCAAATCAGAAAACAAAGACAGTTATGAGAGCAACGTTCGTGCTCTAAACCTAAGTGGTATGGTTTCTCTTCCACCTGCTTCTACATGGACTGCTTCAGGTATCTGAAACAGTCCTTCCAAGTCATCCTTTAACAAAATTCTTGATACTAAACCCAGTATATTAGACTAGAAAATAAAAATCCCTCATTTAGGTTAATAACATGGTTATCATGTAGAATGACCCCAAAGACAGCCAAAGAGAATTAGCCAAGGCAGTGACGGGAAACTCAGAAAATCCTCTGTGGGTAGTAATGGCAATGCACTTTTAAGAAAAGCCAAACAGATCACAGAGCATACTCTGAATGACAAAATCAGCCTGCACTCTTCTTTGGAGGAAAGTATCTAGGGACTGTGCACTAAGCAAGCTGGCACAGAATTTCTTAGCATTTTCCATTCACTTAGACTTGACTTCCTCCTCCAAGGAAATGGTTTCTGGATTTTTTCTGTGTATGTTAACTCACGTTACAATTGTACCACTGTTACTTTTGCATAGTACAGTTCATGACTAGCAGACAATTTTTCTCAATAAACAAAAAGTAAATTACAAAGGTAAAAGTCACCATAGCCACTAAGTTTTCTAAAACATTCTATAAACAAGCACAAACATCTTACCTTAATATCATAATGGTCCTTCAAACCATCTTCAACATGATTTAAGAATTCAAAGATATCCAGTCTATCAAGACAACTGTCTAGAAGTGTGTACATACACTCAAAAGCGGCCTTTCTAATATCCAAGCCATCATCAACCGTGTGCTTAAACGGACCCATTTCTACCTGTTGAAACACAAAAGAATGTGTGCATATACTTAAAAGTAAACGATAATCTTAGAAAAAGTGTAACCTAAGTAGCTTACCTCTCTTATAAGCTCCTTTCTAACTTTCGTTTCATTGTAAAGATGTGGAAGAACAGTATCTAGAAGATCCCGTATTAAAGATGGCTTATTATGTGCTGCTGAATTGAATGTGACCAAGGCTACTCTTCTTACATTCAAATCTGGGTCTTCCAATGTTTTTAGGAAGTCACCTAAAAAATTGTTAAGAGGAGCAACATACAATTATGGTAAGCTGAAAATAAAACATACATTATATTCTTTCTAAATTGATAGTTTATTGTCTTCAATGTGGGTCAGAGAAGAATATGATAAAACACTAAGTGAAGCATGTAGTTTCTCTCAGCAGCAGGTAAACTATCACGTCTCGATGTGAGCGTATTTAATTGATAACCAACTCTCCAGCACCTGCAATCAGAGGGTGCACACAGTGAGAGTCCTGAACACTTTCACAGACATTGTATGTGACGGTGGGTTGCAAACAGAAGTGAGGCAGCCAGCAGGCACAGAAGCTAATCAGTTGAATGACTGTCCTAGTTCAAAAGAAGATAAACAAGGTGAGGACAGATCCACTGCTTGACAAAGATGGAATACTGTTATCAAATACACAATTTATCGGATGACAAAGAGAAATGTGCCTCCAAAAACCCTAGTATTAATTACTATCTTTAACAAGTTGGTAAGAGGGTAAGAATGCAAAAGGAGGAAAATGAAATCTGACATAGGACAAAAAGCTAAAGCAAGCACCTAGGCCCTTGAAAACACACACAAGTCTGGTTTTCTAACAAATGTGAAGAGGTTATTGAGCAAAGATCTTTGGAGTCATATAGATGATGATCCAAATGGCTTCATTTGTCAATTGTGACTTTTGGCAAGATACTTCAGGCAAATGTCTCGGTTTCCCAGTTTATAAAATAAGAATTATAAACCTTTTAGGGCTGCTGGGCAGAATAAGTACCACGTACATGTTGTGGAATGCTGTGTCTGGCCCGCCCCGGCACTCACACAGAGCTGTCCTTATGTAATCTCAACCCTGCATCAGCAACCTTTCAGAGCGCACAGGGCAGAAGAGGTGCCAGAAGACTTTACCTGAACCACAGCAGCAATTTGAGAAAAGAAAGGGGAAGAAAGCACTTCAGACACCACAGACTGGTAGACTCAGCGTTGACCATTCAGGAAAATTCTGATTACACAAAAAGCTTAGGAGACAGCTTGAGTTCAAAAAGATTTTAAGTGTACCAGACTACACCTCTTCACCCCATTTTTTCAGTTACAAAGAGGGTAAATCAGAATAAAGATGCTTTCAGTAAAGCATCTAAAATATTGCTATTGTTACGGACAAATGGTGACATGGACGAGGATCAGTGGTGCCCAAGTCCTTGGTCTAGGAATTTCCGTTTTTAAAGAGCTATCTAAACGGTTGTTAAGATGTTCTTATAATCACAAACAACACTGAACGAGCCCATATTCTGGGGGCTTTTAGCTAATACTCCCAACTCCAGGAAAACTGATGGTGCAAACAACACACAGAAGTTAGGACATTGTGGAAAACAACCCTAAACGCTAAGTCTTGTCCTCACAGAACAGAGCGCCCCCTACCGTCTCTGGGGCATCTCCTCATAGTTTCCCTGGGAAGCATCTTTTTGTTCCAGGTTGTTTCCACCTTACACACGGAAGTCTCAACACATCCCCTCAGGAACTGAAGGGCTACAAGTAGTAACAGGAAACTGGGGCCCTAATAGCTCTAAGTGGAAACTTCAGGACTATTTAAGGATGTCAAATGTTTTTTCCCTTTATTCATTAGTTACTTTAGTCCACCCCCAAGATATGATTATCAAATGTGTAGTTGACTCTAAAGATACCTAGTGTGATAATTTCAGTTATTTGCAAAATTATCTAGTACCAACATCACACCAAGGGATGACAGAATGTAAGATCATACATTATCTTTCTAATGAAACAATTACCAGACTGTGAAAAGTGTTTTAGTTCCTTGGAGATATTTTCAGTTACTGAAATAATTCACTTTGTGACAATCAATTAACATTAAATGACCAGTACGTTTACCCGTTTCCACTTACCTATGCAGTTCTTTAGTAGTGGGTCAATAGGTTGCGGATGATCAGAAATAGTAAACTTCACAGCTGTAACCACTGAGCTTCGGGCATATGATGAGCCTAATTAAAAACAAATTTCAGTCTATTGGTATGTAAGTCCACTAAAGTCCATGGACATCTTTATAATTTTTGAAACCACTTCATATAACACTAGAGTCTTCAATTTTTAAAAATCCTCTTTGGCCATGAGAGGTATTGCTATCAGAGTGCTAACAGAGTAGGCAAAGATCAGTCACAAAACACCATCTCATCACACAGGGGTCAGCAGACGTAAGGCCTGCTTGAGTGTGGTTGGTAGGGTAATAATATGGGTGTGATAGTTTATAGTTTTAATTTGAACATTTCCCCTAAAATGTCGTATGGTGTGGTTGAGAGTGATACTGTGATGTTAACAGTTACAGGCTTATGATTTTGTAATAGAACAGGGGCGTTATTTGTGCCGCACCCTGTGCTACAGAAGGAACACCTCCTTCTGGGAAGGGGGAGGCCTGAGAGAGTAGCAGTGGAGGGCCCAGCCCTCACAGAAGGGAATTATTAATATCCATAAATAGCTTATAGTGTCTTCAAGTTTTTAATTAAAAAAAAGAAAGCAAATTCTGAGAATAAATTGCTATTATTACCTTCTACTTGGTCTAAAGGGATCCACACTAGTTAATCTGAAAACTCTTCTACAATCTTTCATTTGAACTTAAGTGCACTAATTTTAGTATTATAACTATTACTAGCAAGCTCCTCGGGATATATTAATTCAAGAGATATCTGTCTTTACCATATTTTAAGACAAAAGAGTAACATCAGAACATAATGAACACTAGAACAGATTTATTTGACCATTATCTAATTACGCTCTCTTTACTCTTTTAAACAAATGTCATTTGAATATAGCTCCAGATTATAACATAAGGCAATGGGTCCTATATGTAACAAGATACAGAAATGTTTTAACTTCCACATAAGGCATCTTTTAAGGCAACCAACTGCTAATAATTAAAATTTTTTAAATAAGAAAACTAGGTACTTACCTGATATCAAGTACCCCTTAAGCCGCGGAAGGAGAGTTTCTGGATCAATTAGAGTGAGTTTGCCTAGACATTCAGCAACAACATTTCTGGTTCCTTCTTCTGCGCACTCACAGTGCTTTAGCAATAAAGCCCAGATGTTTTCAACATATGGTTTAAGGCCCACCACTGACGCAGAGCTAATAATTTCTTTCAAGGAATGAAGCAGAAGATACTGCCTTTTGGGTTGACTGGTTATTTCTTGTAAGACAAATGGCAGATATTCAGGAAGGTTGCCCACACTAATACTGCCTAATGCATAAGATGCAGCTGATTTGACTTCTTCACTAGGAGACGAGAAGGCTTCTAATATTACAGATTTTAGTTCCAGCTGCCCACTTAAGTCAATATGATGCCCAACTTCTCCAAGAGAAAGCAGAGCTAACAGACGAATAGAATCTGTAGACCTTGAGTTCTTGACATCTTGAATAAACTGACCTACCACAGCTGGTCCTTCTTTAGGACATGCTCGAGTAAGGGCAGCTACACATTTGGCAATGGAATAATAAGACTGCTTGTGAGTAAGAGCTGTGCTCTGAGAATAAACTGGACCAGTCAGCATGCGCAACAAATCCATGTACCCTAGATTATTTGTTCCAGTGACAACCAGAGCCTGGAAAAAGTCTAGCATGGCGCTGAGAGCACCTCCCTGCAATAACGGTGATCTCACAAGTCCAATAAGTTCATTGAGAATGGATCCACTTATCTTTGAAAGGGAGGAGGGATACACTTTTGCCAGTGTGGTAAGAAAGCTGATAGCCATCTGTGAAACATGCATATCACTTTCACTGATAAGAGGTGGGAGCTCATCTAGAACTGCATCAATCATGGCAGCTGTCAAGCTGTCACTATAGTTTTTAATTAGAATATCTAGAGCAGAGAGAGTACCCAGTTTCAAAGCTCTCTGGTTTTTCCTGAGAAATGAAGCAAGGATGGGAACCCCTTCTCCCAGGACAGGCCTCAAATCTATCTTCAAAGGTGACCCAGCAATCAGTGTCAACGCCTTCACTGTAGTTAACCGCGTAATTTCATTCTTCAGTCTCTCCAAGAAAATCTGAAGTGTATTAGGCAAGTCAGAACCCAAATTGTCTCCAAGGTTGCAAATAATTTGTCCCATACAGGAAATAGCCCTTTCCTTGACTTCCTGATCAATATCAGCTGCTTTTAACCTCTTAATGGTACAGGTAAATAGATCTTTGATGTAATGAGTTGCGTCGAACGAGGAAGGCTGATCTAAGGGACGAATTACTTTGACAAGCTGTTGAGTAACAAGAAGTGCTTCAGATGTAATCTTGTAAAATGGGTCTCCAACACAAGCCACCACTGGAGGGACCAGAGCCTGAACATGAGGATGGAAGACTTGAGGAGAGTGGTTACAGAGGATTACATACAGACACGACAAAGCATCGATCTTCAAATTTGATGAGCTTGATTTATCATTCAATGAGAAAATGATTCCTAAAAAGCCAATAAAAAAATCCAATAATTTTATGCATAGTTTTATGAAAGGAAAAATTAAAAACTAATCCCTAAAATATTACTAGTTTCTACTTCATCACATTATCACTAAAGTAGAAGAAATTCTGTAATCTATATGAGAGCCCAAGATTTTAGGATAAGATTTAACTTTTTACTTTCAAATTTCTAACTTTAAGTTTGTTCTACAACAAAGTTAGTTCTACGTACAAATTAAGTTGTCACAAATTATCCTTTTGAAGGAAACATTTAAGCTTATCTAGTCTTTATAATAAAGTCTATATTAAGTTCCAAAAGTGATTTGCTGTTTCTTTCATACCTGGTACAAGAACAGGAATGTGCTGCGTTAGGGCCCCAGGTAATACATTTACCAGCTCAGTTAACATGTTAAAACAACACTGTCGGGTCTTCACACTTTTTTCTTTCATCTGTTTGTGCAGAGCTTTAACAATGTTGGGAACCTGTAATTACCACACACTCATTAGCTGTTTCAGCTACTGGTATTTCTTCAGTACACTTAACACAAAGTACCGGGGATGAACAGAAAGGGAAGAATGTATCTTTTTTTAGTTAAATTTCTAATTCCTCTAACTGCTAACAACATTGTTAGATACAAACTTTGTTGCATCAATTCCATTCTTGTCTAACTGTATTTGTTTAATACTCAATAGAGAAAAATTGTTAGCTTTCTCCACAGCAACAAATTAATCTCCTTGATTAATTTTTAATTATGAAATGCACAAGATTAAATAGAAATCTAACCAAATAATAAAGTTGCATAATTTATAAGTGGTTTTTTGAACATAGCACAGATAAGTATTCAAGGAAAAAAAGACAAATTATAAAAAAGAAAACACTAAATAAGCCCTCTTTTTTGCTTTTTAGTTTGCCATTATAATAACCTCACTTCAAATGTAGCTACAAGCAGCAGGGATATGATTCAAAAATGTATGCTTCTTTACTTTCTATTCTAATGTTCTGTTAGTAAAACCTGCAGTAAAAATTTATCACTAATAAATCTTATGAATGCCGAGATAAAGCCACATATGTCGATCAATGATCTGAGAACTACAGACAAAACAACTACTTCATCACAGTATCATCAGAATTTCCTGTGATTTTACCTAACTTCTGTGCATTTTTCCAATTGCTTATATACCCATACACTTTACCTTATTACTTTCTATAATTAATCTTCAATGTTCACCTTTAAGTTCACCACAACTATTTTTTTAATTTGTCCTACTTGAAAACAAGGTAGATGTGGTATGTACATCTC
>VMDR010013244.1:0-25279 GCA_007922815.1 Macrotus californicus | reverse complement strand
AATTTTTATAGTGGTTATCTTTGGGTGGCAGGGCATTGGGTTACTTCCTATCATTTTCTTTATATTACAAAATTTTATAATGGGAATGTATTACTTTCATAGTGAAAACTTTATTAAAAATAGCCAATAATAATAAAGCCTGAAAGTTTTTCCTCATTAAAAAGGGGTAGGGTCAGAGAGTTGATTACTTTAATAATTACCACCCTGCTAAAAAAAACACACCATCAACCGTACACATTTTGTTATTGGGATCTTCTTTCTTTCCCACTTTCAGTTTTTCCAGAGCACAATGAGCCTCCCAATTCCAAGAATTAAGCCCACATAGATAATAGCATGATTATTTCTTATTAGTGCCTGTCATGAATACAAGCCTAATCAAATGAGCTGAAATTTCTTACATGAAGTATATACTGATAAATCAGAGGGCAGGCATTTTAATTGACAGGACATGAGATATCGAGCTCATTTGGCAAGTAGGGCCAATAGCTTTGTCTCTCTGGATCTAAACTTCTACTTCCATCATAATAAAGAGATGCAAAAAAGTTATCTTTGTTGTTCTTTCTAGCAGTGTATGAGGGTTCCAATATTCTGTTACTTATACTTGACTTTTGCTCCTAACTTTGCCATTCTCCACATACATAACCCAAAGTGAATTCTCTATTCTTGTTGGCCTCATTTTGAAGGTGTTGAATGCATTGATTTCTAATACCTCTTCCAGCCAAAAATGTATGTGGTTTATTCAGAGTATTAAATATTATGAACATCACCATAAGACAATAATGTAGGAAAATTGAGAAAGCTCTTATTACAGTGTCAGAATCTACAAGGTCAGTCTAATTGCTGTCTCCTGGTTTCATCTGGTGTTATCAGGAGGCTTAGAACTTTGCATGCCATTGCTTATACAGCCTCTCTACTGAAAAAAAGAAATTGTAGGTATTTGAGTTGCTTTCTAAGTAAGCTGAGACCCTTGTTCATCTTATCCCTGACATAAAGCAAGTAAAGACTTAGGGGTTAACTGCTGTAGAGGACAAAGGGGCACCTGGAAATTACTTCAAAAATATATGAAATAATCTCGTTATATTTATTGCATTGAACCAGCATGTGAATTTTCCATCTGCTATTCCAACTAAATTTAATTCTATGTCTATATACAATTAGTGGAGGATTCTATCTTAAAATGAAATAGTAGCATTTGTTTTAAAAAAGTAAGAGGTATTATAAATCATCTTTAAATGGATACCAGTTTCAGTTGTACCATTTAATGTCCATGTATGTTGGTGGAAGTTACTCGAACTCTCCAGTCACCTAGGTCCTCAGATATGTAATGGGACAATACGACCCACTTCCATTTCTTTACATGCTCACAGCTAGAAAAAGGGCTCAGAATGATAACTTATGATATCTCTGTAACAGAATTGTTCCAAGAAATAAATTAGGCATGCAAAAAATCGTTAACTCTAATGTGTTATTCACATGTTGATGATTATTAGTTGCTCATTGTACCAAATGCATATTGCTTATTTAAGATTTGAAGCATCAGATTTAAAGTTTTATTTCGTGAAATATAGTTCTCCTTTAATATATTATTAAGATATAGTGCATTAATTCAGTTATTGGTATTAACTAGCTTTGCTTTCCTGGGATAGCCCTACTTTGTCATAATTTAATTTTTTAAACATTCTTTTTAAGTAAAAATACTGTACATTTCCCCTAAATAAAAAGTATGCATTTAAGATATAAATTTATTTCAGACTTTATTTATACATTTACCTCTAATTGCTGCTTTAGCTATATCCCACCAATTTTTATTTATAGTTCTTTGTTTTTTTCTTATGTCATGGAAATTATACTGTGATTTACCATAAAACTCATGTTTCTTAGTAGAGATGTTTTTAAAAATTTACAGCTCTCCACTCCTTATTTCTCTTTTTAAAAAAATTTTTAATTTATTTATTGAGTGAACTAGGTCATTTGTCTTACAGTTCCCACATTCAGAGTTATGCTAATTGCATCCTGTGACGCCACTCAGCGTGTTTCTCCACCATATTTCCTATAAATTGCTTGTAAAATCTAGAATCTTGATCAGATTTGGTGAGATATTTTTGGCAAGAATATTTTACAGGTGGTATTGTGTAATTCCATTAGCAGATATGTAATGACAAGTAATCTTTTTTGGTGTTAGTCATAGATAATTATGGCCTATATTTTAGTCAGTTAGGAGTTGAAAAATGGTCATAATCTATTGCAAACATTCCTTAATTAGTTGAGATTTTTCTAAGAAATCAAATTTCTCCATGTCTGCTCTTTGTCTCTCTAGTTGGAATTCATTCAGAAAAGGCAGGAAAGTGCGTTTCTTACCCTTCGTTAGTTTTTAAAATAATGATTCCCTAGCATTACACAAAGATGAGCAGTAAGGATCAGTTACTTTTTTAGTATTGCTATGAATGCATGGAATTAAACATGTAATATGTTTCACTTCATTGAGTTATTCTTAAGATACCCAAATTGTCTGGACTTTTGCCAGTAGAAAGCACATGAAATTCATTCTTTTAAAAGCAGCCCAGTAGATTTTGATTGCTTTCTCTCTGGTATGACTAGCTATTCCAGGCTCATCTTACACATTCTTTGATAGGGATAAAAAAAAATCAACCATTCTTTTTTTTTTTTTTTAATTTTTTGTTCCAAAAAATATTTTTCTTTTGATTTTTCTCAACCACCTAAAAATGTAAAAACCATTCTTAGCTCATGGCTTATACCAAAAAAGTAATAGGCTGGACTTGGTCCATGGGCCATAATCAACTGAATCCTAGTCTAATGTAAATAAATTTCACATTATATAAATGATAAAAATTACCCATTTAAATTGTATAGCTCAATGGTTTTTACTGTGTTCACAGAGTTGTGCAAACATCACATGATCTTATCCAACACCCTAAAAAGAAACCCTGTATAGTCACTACCCATTCCTTTCCACCCTATACCTCAGCCCTAGGCAACCAGTAATCTCCTTGCTGTCCCTATAACTGTGCCTGTTCTGCACATTTTATATAAGCAGAATCATACAAGATATGGTCCTTCGTGTCTGGCTTCTTTCATTTAGCATGATGTTTCAAGGTTCATCCTTGTTACATATATCAGTATTTCATTCCTTGTTGACAAATAATATTCCATTGTATGGATATACATTTTATTCCTCAGCAAATGAATATATGGTTGTTTTCACTTTTGGCTATTAGGAATAATGCTGCTATAAAAATTCATCTGCAAGTTTTTGTGTAGGCACGGTTTTTATTTCTCTTGGATATATACATGGGAGTGGAACTGCTAGGTCATATGCTAACTCTATGTTTAACTTTCTGAGGAACTGTTTTCCCAAGAGACTGTACAAATTTCCATTCCTATCAGCAGTGTGTGAGGGCTCCAGTTTCTCCACGTCCTTGCCAACACCTGTTATTGCCTCTTTTTGACGATAGGCATCCTAGAAGTTATGAAGGGTATCTTATTGTAGTTTGGATGTTGAGCATCTTTTCATGTGCTTATTGCCCACTTGTATATCTTCTTTGGAGAAATGTTTATTCAAACCTTTGCTCGTTTTTAAATTCAGTTGCCTTTTTGTTGTTTACTTATCGGAATTCTTTATGTATTCTGGATACAGGTCCCTTAACAGATATGTGATTTGCAAATATATTGTTCCATTCTGTGTGTTGCCTTTTCACTTTGATGGTGTCCTTTGAAGCACAAAACTTTTTAATTTTGATGAAATCAAATTTATCTCTCTTTTTTTTTTTTTTTTTTTTGGTTGCTTGTGATTTTGGTGTTCTACTGGAGAAACCTTTGCTTAACTCAAGGTTCAATGATCTTTTTAAAACTTCAATGTGATCAGTTTACTTCTTTATTCAAACATCTCCAAGAGCTACTTATGACATTTAGAATAAATTCTTTTCTTTAAGCAGTTTATTTATTTATTTATCTATTTTTTTTTAATTGTTGTTCAAGTACAGTTGTCTCCATTTTTCCTCTACCAGTCCCCACCACCCCAGCCATCCCCACCTCTCACTCTTGATCCTACTCCCTTTGGCTTTGTCCATGTGTCCTTTATCATGTTCCTTGATGACCCTTCCCCCTTTTCCCCTCATTATCCCCTCCCCTCTGGTCACTGTCAGTTTGTTCTTTATTTCCATGTCTGTGGTTCTATTTTGCTTGCTTGTCTGTTTTGTTGATTAGGTTCCACTTATAGGTGAGATCATGTGGTATTTGTCTTTCACCGCCTGGCTAAGAATCAGCCATTCTTAAGCAATCATCGTTCCTTTCGGTGGGAAATGGTTAGAACGAGGATCTGGGCCAGGGTGACTCAGCAGTGCTGGGTTTGTCACTGTTTGGAAGCTTCTTCAATTGACATTAGGAAATACTTTTGGAAAATGAAGTGTTACATATGCAACCTTGAGGTTTGACATTTGCCATTCTGATTAAAGAGCAATTTCTCAATTTTGGCACTTTTGATGTTTGGGTCAGGTAATTCTTTGTTGTTGAGGGACTGTCTTGGATGCTGTAGTGGATTCAGGAGCATCACTGGCCTCTGCCCAGCAGATACCAATAACACACTCTCCCCACCCTCCCCGAGGTATGACAACCAAAATTGTCCCCAACATTGTCAGATGTCCTCTGGGGTGTGGGTGAGGGGAGATCATCCCCAGTGAAGACCCACTGGATTAAAGAAATATCATTTACAAATTATATAACAAACTACTAAGTAACTATAATGAATCATGTATTGGGAAAGAAAATATTTTTTGATAGTTTACCTCTGGCACAAAAATATATTCAAAATAAACAAAGGGACAAACTGAATGTAGCAATTTGATATCTCATTTAATTCACATATTTTTACTTTGAATATTATTGGTAATTATGGAACACGGACTTTGAGTCACAAAGAATTGAGTTTGTTGTAGCTCTGTAATTTCTTGATCATTGGCCCCAAGTAAGTATATTATTTTCTCTAAGCTTCAATTTCCTATATTGTGAAATAGGAGCAATACTACTAAACTCACCTGTTGCTTTGAGAACTAAATAAGATTTAAGGTGTATAGCAGAGTACATGGCTCGTAGTAGATCATAATTATAACTAGATAAAACTTTCAGAGGAAGGAAATTGACAGAAACTTGGAGCTGAATGGGTGCTTTTTTTCTCTTTTAGAGTCCTGCCAGATATCACAAAATTTAGACATTATGAAGGAGAAAGAAAATAAAGGATTTTTCAGCTTTTTTCAACGCAGTAAGAAAAAACGAGATCAAGTAAGTATTTCCTTATTTATCATTTTGTAAGAACCTTCTAATCTGTTTTTAATCGCATGTGCTATTTATCTTGAATTTACATACAGATTTTGCCTTTTCATTCTTTATTAGACTGCCAGTGCCCCAGCAACCCCTCTAGTGAGTACCAACCGCCCGACTTTTACAAGGTCCAATACCATTTCCAAAACATACATTTCAAACACCCTGCCATCGGATGCACCTAAGAAGAGGCGGGCTCCATTGCCTCCAATGTCAGCATCTCAGAGTGTCCCCCAGAACCTCGCTCACGTCCAGGAGAGGCCAGCTTCTTGTGTCATGAAATCTGCAAGTGTGGATGAAACAGATAAGGTGCGTAGTTTTGTTTTGTTTTGTTTTGTTTTGTTTTAGGATAGGATACGGGACTTTGCCTAACTTGTCTTTTTCCACATAGGCTACTAATAAGGTTGGTAACAGTTACTAATGTGTAGTAAGGTGAATAAATAGTTCCTTATAAGATTGATACCGGGAAGAGATTTGCCATGTCTGCACAGTTCTGTGATGCAGTAAAGAATAAATACGTCAAATACATTCAAGCAAATAAATCATCCATAAACCTTAAAGTGCTGGTCCTTTAAGGCCCAACCAGAGGATCTTGTTTGTGTATATTAGGGATAGAAATACTTATTTTTGAACAACAGGTTTTTTGGGGGGGTTTTGTTTGTTTGTTTTTTAACAGCAACACAGTCCTTGTATCACTTTAATGAGTTTCTAACTAGATATACTTGTGTATTTTTTACGTTACTCGGAGAGTCTCGGGGGGATGGTTCAAAACACTGTTCTAGGTGTACCTTTTCCCCAAACTTTCTTATTATTGCTCCTCTTTAATCCCAAATTTTCTGGTTTATGCTATTTTGTAGAAATCCATTTCCAAAACTACTTTTTATGCCCATGGAATCTCTACTTTCCTTGCTTTATTCATGTAAACTGTAAATAAAATTTTAAGTAAATGCAATTGAATATAAGGCCATATACTTTGTTGCTTTTAATAAGATAAATGATTTAAGTAACTTTAAGAGCATATTTTATTTTGAGGTATTTGAAGTGCTGAGATATTTTCTTATAAGTAGGTGAAGGGTTTGATTCCTGCCCCGGGAGCTTAGTAATCTCAATGCTCAGGTAATTTTAGTTCTCCCAACAAACTGATGAATATGTCTGTGCTTCCTTAACTTAAAAAACGTGATAACTGTAGATTTTAATTGTAATTTATCACATGTATCTTTAGAACATAAGTAGCTACTATGATAGAAACAAACAAAAGATGCTTAAACTCAGTAGTTACTTGGAAAATCATCTAGTAAGCTCTTTTGTTTATTTCTATTAGGATTCTCTGGTCTAATGGTTGTGGTATAAAATCTCATCTTACAAATTGGAAGAATCATAATTTTTTCAAATGACATAGACACTAACAAGTTTTCCAGGGTGACTGCTTGGTGGTTGGGTGAAGTGTTCATAGAAGAGATGATTCAGTCCTAAAAGATATGTGGGAATGCGTTCATCAGTCAAGAATAGCCCCATTCACAGATGTAAGATGTGGCCTGCCTGGGGATGAGCAAGAAACAGATCGAAACTGAATGAGATGAGCAGAGGCCAACTCAGGGTCACCAAAGGCTTCGTTTTGTGGCTTCGTAGTAAGTCATGTAAAAGGTAGCATTTTCAGGATCGTTTTCCATTTTCAATGACCAGAAAACTACATCATAGGAGTGTACATTATAATATTCTTGAGTAACTACCGAAGTCTGGCTTTTTCTTCGTAAAAAAATAAATCTTAGCCGCTACTCACTAGTCTTTATTCCAGCTGTCCTCATCCAATCTATTTCAGTAAACTTTCTTTGTGGTTGTGTCCCACAGAGGTCTGTGCTGTCCTAACCGTCTGCTTCCTAAAATTCTAGCCCACGCGACCAGTGACCTCACCAAAAGCTATTTCTTTGATTCACACCCTCTGCTCTGTGACCAGCTGATGCCCCCATGTTAAGCAATCTTTATTTTTGTTTTTAGTGTATTGCCTTTGGCAAACTCGACATCTTTCTACAATTTTCTAATTAATTTTTTCTTTTGATGTGGCCATCTGGATAGTTCTTTGATGTATTGTTTAGTAGGACCCAGGATTATTTGTTTTTCCTTAGAGAAGCTGAAGAACCATTTTTTATTTATTCATTATAAAAGTTCTTAACGATTAAGCTGCAGTTCTGTTTGTGAGTGTGTCCGCATGCACATGTGTGTTCATGTGAACTCACGACTTCCTAGGCATCTCAGCACTTGTTGTTTTAACTTCTTGGCTATATTAGATGTAATAGATGAGCCCTTGGTCTTGATTTTTCTTTCTTCTTTGGTTCTGATTCTCTTCTGATAGCTCAACGCTTGTGCTCTCTCGCTCTCTCTCTTTCCCTCTTTCCTCAACAGTACTACCTTTATCCATTTTCCAAATTTGGAAGTACCTGAATCCATGATGTTAGCCTATATTTACTCTTTTAGGGAAAACATCTGTTCTTTGTTGAGTTATTAACTGTAATGGTTTGAATAGTATGCCTCCCAAAAAGGAATGTCCCAGTCCTAACTTCCAGGATCCTGTGAATGAGACCTTATTTAGAAATAGATTTCGCAAATGTAATCGAGTATCTCGAGATGAGATCATCCTGGATTTAGGTTGGGCCTGAATCTAATGACTAGTGGGACACAGGCATAGAGACCGAAAGGAGAAGGTGATGTGACAATGGAGGCAGAGATTGGAGTTTTGCTTCCACAAACCAAGGAATGCCAGGAGCCACCAGAAGCTGGGAGAGGCATGGAAGGACCCTCCCCTAACGCTTTCAGAGGGTCATGGCCCTGCCAACAGCTGAGTCTCAGACTTGTGGCTTCCAGGTCTGTGGAGGAATACTCTTCTGTTGTTTTAAGCAGCCTAGTCATGGGAATTTGTTATGGCAGCCCTAAGAAACTAATACATCAATTTTGTAATTCTAATACCAATATATTTCCAGGTGTAGTTTAAACTTACGGTTGCTTATTGACTCATCACTACCTTAAGATCAGCATATTTGAAATCAAACTCACTTTTTTTTCTCCTGTATTGAAAAGCTCAAGGTCATCTTTGATGTTTATTTTTTTCTTTTCACATCCAGTTAGTGAGCAACCCTTCAGTTTCCCTTCACCGTGTCTCCTTGTCCCTTACTTTCATTCTCTCTCCTGAAGTCGTATTGTCTCCCCATTTCCATTTCTTGCCTTCATAATAAGAAGAATGTGGCAAGCTGCTGTACTGATGTTCTGTAATTAGCACCTCCCAGTTCAGAGACTTTGGATAGCCAGCTGTTTACCTGTTACTTTCTGGGCATTCCAGGTCCTCTACAATCTGATCATAGTTTTGAGGGGAGGGACTTTTCTTTTTCCTTCCTTCCTTCATTCCTTCCTTCCCTCCTTCCTTCCATGTCAGTTTTATGGAGTTATAATTGACAAATAAAACTGTAAGGTATTTAAAATATACATCATAGTGATTTGAAATGGATATACTTTTTAAAGGTATTTCCACGAACTAGTTAATTAACACATCCATCACCTCACATCTCTCTCTCTCTCTCTCTCTCTCTCTCTCTCTCTCTCTCTTTTTCTGTCTCTGTCTCCTCGCCCCCTTGACTATTGAAGTTCTAGTCTCTTGGAAAATTTCAGTCATGTAGCAGTGTTATCAGCCATAGTCACCATGTTTTACGTTACATCCTCAGACCTTATTTATCTTACAGCTGAGTGTTTGTCCCATTTTACCACCCTTTCCCTATTTCCTTCACCCCCCTGGCATGCTTCACCATTCTCTGTTTCTATGAGTTTGACTTTTTTAGATTCCACATATAAGTGGTACCATGCAGTATTTGTCACTCTCTTGTCTGGCTTATTTCATTTTGTATTGTCCTCAAGGTCTATCCATGTTGTCACAGATGGCAGGATTTTCTTCTTTCTCGTGACTAAATAATATTTCTTTGTGTATGTGATTTTATACACACACACACACACATGCATACACACATGTATTATATACATATATGTGTATGTATATAAATACTATATATGAATTTATAAATATGTAATTACATATACATATGTATATATAATATACTATAATAAATACTATACATGTGTAATAAATATTATATATAAATATATATGTATATAATATCATGTATTATATACGTTTGTGTATGTGTGTGTGTGTAATCACATCTTTATGCATCCATACATGGGCACTTAGGTTGCTTGCCTGCATTCACTATTGTTGGTAATGCTGCGTTAACCATAGAAGTGCAGGTATCTCTTCAGTGCCCCCTTTTCATTTTCTTTGGATATACACCCAGAAGTGAGATTGCTGGATCACATCATAGTTCTGGTTTTAATTATTTGAGAAACCTCCATCCTGTTTTCTGCAGTGGCTGCACCGATTTACATTCCCCCAACACTCACAAGGGTTCCCTTTTTTCCCACGTCCTTACCAGCACTTATCTCTTCTTTAAAAATAATATCGTTTAATTTTTTTTCAGTTACAGTTGACGTACAGTATTATATTAGTTCGAAGTGCACAACATAGCGATCAGACATTTATGTAACCTATGAAGTGATCACCCCAATGGGCCGAGCGCCCACCTGGCACCGTGCACTGTGACTGCAGCAGTGTGACTGCATTCCCTGTGCTGTGCCTCAGTCCCCATGACTTAGCAGGTAGGAGATGGTGTCTCACTGTGGCTTTGATTTGCATTTTCCTGATGACTAATGGTGTTGAACACCTTTCCATGTATCTGTTGGCCATTTTTGTATATCTTCTTTGGAAAAATTTCAGCTCCATTTCTCTGCCCATTTTTGATCCCATTGTTTGTTTGTTTTGCTATTGAATTATATGAGCTTTTCATGTAGTTTGGATATTAACCCTTTATCAAATATGTGGTTGCAAATATATTCTCCCTTTCTGTAGGTTGCCTCTTCATTTTGTTGATGGTTTCTGTTGCTGGGCAGAAGCACAATTTTATTTTTAAACTTTAATTTCTCATTGTTTTCAGTGTGTTTTTAACTCTAACCTGAGGATTTGACTGGTCAGTCATGCAAGATCCTGCTTCCTATCCCTTCTCAACAGAGTGACCCCAAGCTCTGTCTCTCTGTTCCTCCTCACCCATTCAAATCATACCTGTTCTTTTACCTGCTTCACAGAGAATTTTCTAAAGATTCCACCACAGAGTGATATTCCTTTCTCTGAATTTGTCTCTCTTCTGTCTTTTTGTGGTATTAATACATGAATGTATGAAGGTATCATATTTATATGATACATACTTGTAAAGATAAAAAGGAAAATACAGTGAAAATTCTTCTTTCCTACCCTGCCCCTAACCAGATTCTTCTGCAGAGAGGCAACCATTACTAACAGTTTCTCCTGTGTCTTTCCAGACATAAGTTTTGCACACATTCAAGCCAGAAGTCATGCTACATATTTTTTGAAGTGGTTGGCAGTCCTGTGTTGCTACATGCACTGTTGTAACTCACCTTTAGGTACTGAATGGAGTGTTTTAGACAGTACCTAAAGGGCTTCCTCTTTTCAAAGGCTGCATAACATTTCATTGACGTGTTGTATATACTAACATGATATGGTGTAAGTACCCCATTCTCTGAACACAAACATTAGGCTTCTGTTATTGTTTAAAGTTTTTTTAGCTTTGTTAACTTTATTTCTTTCCTCTCCCCAAATAGAGGGCAGGAATGGTGCCTCTTTGAAAATTTTGTGACATGGAGAATTAATTCATAAGGAAACTTCTACCACAGCTTTCAGACAGCTGGGTATAGTATATACTGTGAGAACGTCTGCACTCAGAGTGTCACTAAAGTTTAGTATTCCACATGTATACATGATACATTTTCAGAAGTACTTGCACAACTTTAAAATTGTTTATAGTTTCTTTATAGTAATAGGCTCAGGTAATTCTGGGCAATGTTTCTCATAAGCTTTAACAGAAAAGCCAGAATTTTGGTAAGGTAAGGTTTTATTGAAAGAGTAAAGACCAGTAACTAAAATGTATGAGGGAGGAGCCCAAAGACCTAGGATTTATTTATAAAAATTTGTGTATTTATTCTTCCATGTTTAAACTTCAGTCACCTTCAAGGTACTCTCCATTTGATGCAATACACCTATTGCGATGTTTTTTCCGCTGTTCAATAGTTTGTGATCTTGTCAGTAATAGTGCCTTTTAGTGCTTCTGCCATTTTTTGTTTACCTCTTCCATGTCGGCAAAACATTTCCCTTTGAGGACTTTTTTTTCATTTGGGGAAACAAAAAAAGTCTCTCTAGGTAAGATTAGGTGAATAAGTAAGGTGGGGTATGGGGGTCATGTCATGTTTGGTGAAAAAGAGCTGAACACTCAGCATGGTGTGGACAGGTGTACTCATAAATCAACCATCATTAAATGGGCAAATGCATTGAAAGAGTCTTCAAAAAAAAATTTACTGAAGCTGAACGCAGCCTCTCACAACAACACCAGCTGGTACACTGATTTAGATGGGTTCCTAGAACACTTACCTAGCAGGGTAAGCTTGTACTATAAGGGGCCCACCCTCTAGAAGATAATTCTATTTTTTGTGTCCCCTTTCTTATGTTACATAATGTATATAAATAACATCGACCCTTGAATTAAAGTTTTTTTTATATAGCCAAATACAAATGTTCAGGAAACTTAGCAAAACTATAAATTTATGGGTGAATTTTGCTTATTTTACTACTTGGCTTGTTTTAAACTTAAAATCAAAGACAATCATTATCATTATAGACACTGATATCTACAGGATCTGGCACAAATAACACCCCCTTTTTATCACATAAAAATCTTTTATGACAGAATCATAAGCATGTCATTCTGTAACATAACAATATCACACTGAAGCACACCGTGTGACAGTCCAGGTAAAATGTTCAAACTGCTGTCTGTGCTCACTGACATATCCTACCAACCCCGCTCAAGCAGGCGCTACGTCTGCCAGACCCTGTTTTCTAACAACTTAGTTTTTAATTTTAAATTTTAAAAAGACTATTTTTAATGGTTGGATATCTTGGCAGGCTAGGGAAAGATAACTGGAAAAAAATGACAAAATCATTTCTAAGTCCATGGAGAATATTGGCAACATTGTTACGCTGTGATTTTTATTGTTTGGGAGGTAAACCACAAGGGTGCGCTGTTTAACAGAATGACAGCATTCTGCTTTTTCCAGTATTTTTTTCCTCCAAGCACCCTTTAATAAAAAAAGAAGGAAAATACTGGAAATAGTTACAGTGTATTAGAAATAGAAAATGCTTATCTCTTGTGAGTGAAGTACCAAAAAATAGAGCTAGAGAGATAAATAACTAATGCATGACAAAGTGACTTACAATTAGTACAGTTTATTCGTTTTGAGATTTGTTTCATTTTAGTATTCTTTTAAGCAGTTATTGGTATTATGTTTGCCCTAGACAGGCTTATGGGTAAGTCAGTCTGCCTTTAGCTTAGAAAAAATTCTGTCAACATCTGTCTTATACTTTTTAGATGTCTGTATTTAATAATTTGTCTCATTCTTCTAAGGCATTTCTCAATACTGGCAAATTAAGGTATTTGGATAGTGATTTTGAGCTCAAACTGAAAATAAATAAACTGAAACTATTCACATGAAAGGCTGTTGATTTTCTGAGCTAAATGTGGCAACTTATTGTGTAGTTTCTAAAGAGGGTTCAGTGAAGATCCAAGTCAGTAATTTATCCTAACCCTTGTTTTGAAGCATTACTGCATCTAAAATGATTTTATTCACCTAAAGAATATATGTTAAAGACTACATGATTCCCTCTCATTGCTGCAGTGTTCTTTTCAAGCCCTAAATTTCTCTGTGTTCTCTGTCACACGATTTCAAGCCTCATGTCATTTTCCTTACAAAGGTGAATTACTGTCCTCTGTAGAAGTGTTCATATGGAGAAGAGAATATGCAGTCAGAAATTTCCTGGCAGTTTTTCCTGGTCCTTTTTGGGCATTATGTGACTATAATTCTGCCTGAAGATTTGAAATGCCACTTGTGTCACAACATATGTGCTAGTTGGCTCATGCTACTTTCTACATGAGTCGGATCCCATGCGTTATTGTATGTATGTTGTTATTGCATATAGTTATTTATGATAAGATCGTATATAGTTATTTACAAAAGATTGTCATTTATTTCACACGTGACAGAGGTCAGACACAAGGACGTGGACTAGAATTGAAAATGACTTCGAATTCTGGGATTGAAGCTAAGTTCAGAAATCCAGTTTCTACACTGTCTCTGCTAACTAAGTGTCTGTGAAAAGCACATTTAATAAAATCCGTGTCCAAAGCATGTCCTGGTATTATTGACAAATTAGCCTTTTGATGCTGTTTTACATTTGAAGAACAGGAAGAAAGTCAAATGGAAGTTGTTTGAATCTTGACTCTTAGGAATCACAGAACCTTTGAGCAAATTCTTCATTTGCACATTGGATATGGCTTCGCTGCTTGGAGTTGTGTGTAGATCACAGCAGCTTCCCCCAGGCTGCTAGCATGGGGCCTTGTTTTCTTAGGGTGTTTGAGTTTGGCTGGAAACGTAGTAAGGAATTATCTAGATTCAGCTTTTGTTTGGTCTTCTTTTGCATTCTACTGCAGACAAATACATGTTGAGAAACTGAAACACTTTGCCATCCAGTATTATGCAAGTGAAATTCAATACTTGCAGTGTTACTTTTTTGACCACTGATTTAATTGTTCTTGAAAATATTTGACATTATTCATCTTTTACCCAATTTTTTTTTCCAGTTTTAGGACATTATTTTTATTTATTTTTCACTGTTGTTCAAGTATAATGGTCTCCATTTCCCCCCCACCGTTCTCCCCCACCTCGGCCATCCCTGCCCCCCACCCTCCATCCTGCCCCCTTTGGCTTTGTCCATGTGTTTTTTACACATGTTCCTCAACGACTCTATTTTACCTTTTAATATTTACTGTTATTTATAAGCAGATGATAGATGGTCATATGTTTATGAAATTTGCTAGTTCATATTTGATCTTGGTTCCATTTAATGAGCTTTAATCCTAGTTTTACGCAGTCATTAAGGTGGTTGTAATAGAGCATGTATTTGTAATCTTTAAGAAATATACCTCCTTTTCGATTTTTCTCCACATAGCATTTGATTTCCCCTCCACTTTGCACTTACCCTTATTGTATAGAAAGCGTACCACATACATAATTCTACAATTGCCTAGGAACAGTGGTTGCCATGACATTTTCAGTTTGATATACGGGATGCAGCTGTCTGTACTTCCAAAAATACGACTTGTTTCATTCACTAGAGAAATCCACCAGCACTGTACAGCATATAATCTGCTTTCTCTCCTGAGACTTTCCCGGATATAAGGTAAACTTTTCGTTGTAGTTTCCATCCGATTTTCAAAGGTTCCTAATCACAACAGTGAAAGTAATGACTAGCACTTACATAGTACTCTCTAATGTTTCAGAGAAGGTTCTAAGCCCATTACTCATTTAATGCTCACAAAAATCCTCTGAGCCATTCCTTTCTGGGTTTCTGCCACATTTCCCTTTGACCTAAATATAAGGGACTATGTTCATTATAGAGCTGTTAAATTTTAAAGAACAGTACTATTCAAAGAACAATAGGTTAACTTTGAAATCAGTGTGGATTTCTCATCCTTATACTATTGTAGTATACATAATTTGTGCCTCTCTGATGTGCACACTGACTTAATAGCATTGAAAATAATCAGCATTGGGAGCCTTTCTCTACAAGTTCTCATGGTATGAAGTTTATTTAGTGTTTCTGCCACTGTGGCATTTGGAATCTCATGGGGGAGACATGCCTTTCTCTGGCAAGCAGCATACACTCAAGGAAGCCAAAGCAGAGAGAAAACAGACCTGGTTTGGGAGCCACAGTTATAAAAACTGTGGGGTCATCAGCCGTGCAGGCTCGACTTCCTTTCTGGGATGCACTGAGGTGGTCCTAGTTTGTTCCCATGGTTGCTACTTCCCTCTAGGAGAGGCCCTAAATTCAGTTTAGCATTCTCCTCCCCTGCCCCTGGGCACCTCAGTCTTATCACTGTGACCACAGAAAACCATGGTAACTCACCCCCATCCTCTGTCCTTGCAACTTGATCCTGACTCTGCTTTCTCCTGGCTCATCTTGTCTTTACGGAGTTAGGCTCTCATCTTTGGTCATTTAAAAAATGGTGAAAGTAAGAGGTTACCACGGATCAGACTAGGTTACACGCTATTTCAAAGTATTGTAGGGTTGGTGAAAGGAAAGCACAGATTGCTTTAGGAAAAGAAATGTAAAAATCTTGCAAGGGTGCGACACAGGCCAGACAGTTTTGTTTGTTTGTTTGGTTTTGGTTTGTCCCTGTTGCTGTTTTGGGATGTGAATGGAGAAAGCAGGAAAGGAAGTCTGTTGTGGCCGGAGAAGCCCTGGTCCTGGCTTGAGAGAGAATCTTAGTTTTTCCTACTAGGTCTGTTAAATTCTTTTTTAAACCATCACCCAAGGATATGTTTGTTGATTTTAGAGGGGCGGGGGGGTGGGGAGAGAGAAACATTAATGTGAGAGAGAAACATTGATTGGTTGTCTCCCACATGCACCCCAAGCAGGGACTGAACCACAGCCTAGGTGTGTGCCCTGATCAGGGATTCAACACTGAACCTTTTGGTGTACAGGGCGACGCTCCAACCAACTGAGCCACCCAGCCAGGGCAGTCTATTAAATTCTCATTTGTCATAGTCACTTTTCCCTTTGTCCTCTTCATCTTCTACCTGGGACTACTTTATAGCTTGGTTTTCTCCTGTAGAGTAAGGTTTTGTAACTAAATTTTCAAAAGTCTCTTTCAACTCCAGTATTTTAAAATTATTTTATTCCTCTGTTGTTTTTTAAAATTGACCTTTAAGAAATGAAGGTACTTTGTCACGTAGACTTTTGGTTTGGTCAGTATTGATCAGGTAGGCCTGGTGTTACTCTTCTGAAGAGTGATTTGTAAACCCTGAAGTACAGCAGCAAAGTGAAACGTTGGCAGTCTCCTACTTCAACCCATGACCATAGCACCAAAGTCCACACAGGTGCTTGGGCATCACTAAAAAGAGGTACAGGATACAAAGTTTGAGAAAGATGTGCTCAGATGAAGGAGTTTGTTAGACAGAAGATACAGATGTTACCACTGGCGGATGATGAGTTTAAAACTAGATGGTTCTGAGAGAAGCCTAGTGGCAAACTCAGTCACTCAGAATCCCCTGAAGCAATTTAATTTTAGTTAGTAACCCCAAAAGGCACAAATTGCAAGTGGTGGTGGTGCTTAGACACCTGCCAGTGAATCCAGCTCTAATCTCATTGCTGCCTTTCATGGACTTTATTTTGGAGATTAGTAGGAACAACCTTAAAAATGGGGTAACAGGTGAATGCTTACATTGTGTGTATTTAGAGTGCGGGGCCCTGTCCCCCTTCCTGTGACTATGATCACATGGTACCTGAAATGTCACCCCTATTTGCCTTCCATGTGATATGATTTTTTAAATCTCAGTTGACCTGTGCAGGCTGAGACTTTCAGTGCCATCCATAAAAACTCTTAAAATAGGGGATGAGGAAAGAGAACACATAAATTCTGGTTTTGGGTGGAGCTGGAAGGAAGTACTAGTCAAAGAGGAAACGGGTATAGAACAGGGAGATTCAGGGCAGCAAAATAAATTACCCTGGCCCCACCGAAAGATAGCATTTTATCTTTAAAAATCATTGTAGACAAAGGAAGAAATTAGCATGCATGCTTTTATACAATACAAGGAAAAGTATGCATGTGTGCACGCGTGTGTGTAAACAGGTATAAGGGATACGTAAAAGGGTGGACACCAAAGTGCTTGTGAGGTCACCTGTATTTGTTGTTATTTACGGTGATTTTTTTCTCTTTTTCCTCATCAACATGTACATTGTCTCTCATATAATACTGCTAATTTTACAATCAACTCAATAATAAAAATGATTTTCTTGTGACAAAAAACTTGCTTTCACAGTTCTACCTATTTTGTAAATTTATAAGACTGATAAGCTACTACCATGCTAATGAGGCACCTCCTGTTTTGTACATTTAAAACAGTACCTCACACTTCTATACTCCTACATTGTAATAATTATATGTTTTGAAGTATAAGAAAATTGATTTGTGGACTACATGGTAAAATTGTTAGAAAGGATTCTCCCATCGAGAGAGTACAGCTTGACCTTCAGTTCTGTAGCGGCCCAGTCACCGGGATAGGAGTCACAGCGAATCAGGGCAAAGCTGACATCAACTTTAACGTGTGTAATACCATTCCATAGCATGTATTGAAAACGCACAGGTTGGAGAAGGATAATATGAGTCTCTCCCTTCCGAAGAAAAAGATATGTATGAACTTTTAAGACAATTCTAAGGGATTGTTTGGGTTATTTCCTTTATCCCCACGCATTCCCACATGTGGAAATCATATTATAAACAGAAATAAAAACCCAAAAGCTTCTAATAGAAACATTTAACAACATTACTGAAGTTGGGATGCTGTATTATTATTATTTTATTCAAATTTTTTCTTATTTTTCTCCTTGTATTCTTTCATTTAACTCATGTCCAGAATATATTGATTTAAGTGGCCCACATCTTGTAATTCAACTGGGATTAATAAGTGATACAATAACTAGTACAGAGCTAGTACTCAGTAAATCTATTGAATGCCAATCAGTTCTATTTACTTCTATTGTGAAACCCTGAATTCTAATCTGGGTGTGCATTCTCAGGGATCACCTATCTAGCGTGGTTTTCAACTTGACCTTGCCACTTTCGCTGGTGTATTCTTTTTCTCTGTGCAGTATTTTCCTTTTCACAGATCATAAAATTCACTGTTACGCATTCCTGTTAGAGATGCAGTTTTCGCTAGTGGCAAGCAGATTTAGTGACTTTAACCAAAGTAAATAATTGAATATCTGTAATTATTAACCCAAGTGTTTTCCACCTAGTTAGCAGACACCTGTCTGTTTTCTTGGTTTGTAAACCCTTTGGCTTAAAAATAGTCTCAACTCCTTTTTAAAATTTCAGTCATAACCTGACCAAGGGAAATGTCTCTTGATGGGAAAAGCTAAAGACAATTCTAAGCAATTCTTTCATCTTAGTTGTACACATTAAATGTATGAAATATTTCAAATTATATACTATAATACACATCCATGTGCTAATCACTAAAATTTAACCAACTGGTGTTAAATATTTAGCTTTTATTAAATTTCTCTTAAAGTATTGCCCTAGCTGGTGTGGCTCATGGATTGAGTGCTAGCCCTTGAACCGAAGGGTCACTGGTTCGATTCCCAAACAGGGCACATGCCTGGGTTGCAGGCCAGGTCCCCAGTAGGGGGCATGCAAGAGGCAACCACACATTGATGTTTCTCTCCCTCTCTTTCTCCTTCCCTTCCCCTCTCTCTAAAAATAAATATAAAATCCTTTTTAAAAATGTGAGGTATGATGAAGCTGCCTGAGGTGACTCAAAGGTGGAGTTTTACACGTGAATTACACAAAATGCTTATGTAGTGAACTAATCACAAGTTCCTGAATGTTCTGTGCTGTGAGGTCTTAAGGTTTATTATAACTGAGACTAACTCTCATAGGACTCCTGCCTTCATTGTCACTAAAGAAAAAAGTACAATTTTAGAATAAATACCTCCTTTATCCATACTTTTTGCTCTATAATTTGCTTATTTTATTTACAATCACTTCCACATACTTTAGACAAGTTATGTGCAATAACATTAACTAGTATTTACGGGTCACGTACTGTATGCCAGGCCCTGTGCTACGTTTTTACACATTTCACTAAAACATCCCAGCCCTTTTTGATGTCGGTACTCTTACTTTTTTCTGGAGGTTGCAGAGACAATGAGCGCCGAGCTTCCTGGTCCTGACATTGTCTCCAAGGCTCACCTCCTAATCATTACACTGGGCTGCCTTCTAACTTGCAAACCCTCTGGAAGCCTCTCTCTCGTTAGACAAACTCACACTCAGAATTACGGGGCAGCTCAACCCTGGCTAACACAAGAGTAGAACTGTTGGGAGCCTAATAGGAGCAGTGTAATCCTGGACTACACACACACACACACACACACACACACACGGTTGAAGAATGCTGCTATTTAGGCATTAGTGACCTTTTTCGCCTTTTTTCTCTCTCTCTTTTTTAAACATTTTATATAGGAAGTCATGATGTGTCTATTGAAATAACTGTGGTAGTTTAGCAAGTCTACTTTCCAGCAGTAGTCATTCTCAGGTTAGGAGCCTCTCCAATATTGTGTGTATGTATTCTATTCTTCAAATGCCTCAGTGCACACTAGTTTTCTTGGCTACAATGTGTTTAGAAACTTAGATCTTTTAACTTAGATTCCCTTTCTTTTTTCTGCAGGCTTTTACCCAAGAAAGGGATGTTTGCAATAGATAGAGAACATTTCTTTGGCAAGACCCAGGGATTCCTCCATTTTGGTCTTAATAGTAATGTTTTAAATTACCACAAAATAACTCCAAGTTTGATTTTTATTACCTTTCCTTGGCGGCTGCTTAGCTGATTGAAATTATTTTCTAATAGTCTCGTCAAACAAACAAACAAACAAAAAATGCTTGCCTCTCCGTCTTAAGGCACAGTAAGAAATACATATTAAGCTCTTTCCCTGAATGCTAACACTAATATCACCCCCACCTGAGAACAAAACTGATGTTCCTGTCATTAATTAACCTTTGCCGATTATCTAAAGTCACCATCCTTATTCCTTGAAAACTCCTGCCTTTAGCCCATCTTACATCAATTGTTAAATTTACATTTTTGTCGTAAGCTTAATAAGTTTTTGTAAAAAATATTTTATTGTTGTTCTGTTTTGGTTGTCCCTATTTTTCCCCCTTTGCTTTCCTCTGCGTCCCCCCCCCACCCCCCTGCCCACTCCCACAGTCAGTTCTACCCCGTTGTCCATGTCTATGGGTCACTCATGCATATGTTCCTTTACTAGTCCCTTCCCCTTCTTTCCACCCTTACTCCCCTCCCCCTTCTTCTCTGGTCACTGTCAGTCTGTTCCTTGTTTCCATGCCCCTGGTTCTGTTTGCTCATTTGTTTTGTTCATTAGGTATTTGTTTCTCACTGCTAGCTTACTAAGTTTTAACCATTAATTAGCATGGAATCTAGTTACGACAGGTCTCGGAGTCTCCCTGGCATCCCTCAGATGATTGTGTTCTCTCCCCTAATATCTTTGTTCTTAGTCTCCTTGATTCATTTGTAGCTCTAGAAATACATGTCCATTTACTTTCATGATATACACACAACACAGTAAGGGGGATAAATCATACAGAATAAAGTTGTAAAACGTGCTCCACCAAAATGTTCAGGGCTTTACCCTTCTATAAATGCATTATCTTGTCAACTGTCTTCACAGATGCTATTGCATTTTTTAGAGTTTGTGAACCGGAAATCTGTTCTATTTTAAATTCCTTATCCATAGATATATAAATGTATACATACAAAAGTTAGCTTGTCTTAAAACCTCTAGGGTGATCAATGAAATGTATGAATCTATTTTTATTCTGTCTTTGAGTTGTGGATAGGTTCATATACATTTGTGAATCTTGGTATGTAAATGTCGTTTTTATTTCTAGGCTGTCTGCTTTATTATGTTATTACCAAAATTTAAGAGCTCTAATTCCCAAACAGACACTATAGTCTGAGAAATTCATGTTGTGACTGTTTTCATCAGGTAATAAAAAAGACCAATAAATGACAGTGATTGGGAATATGACCTAAAGGGGGCAACAGGTTTTTATCACAGACCTTAAAAGTGATCAGTCACAACATGGAAAAGAAAGTTCCAAGGTAGAACCAGGAGGAAAATCAAGTTCTGTCATTATTCATGCATTCATCATGTACTTACTGATCACCTGCTGTGTTCTTACTGATAAACTTCTGTGATAGGAATGAGGCATGATAGTAAGTAAATTTATCAAGAAAGAAAATGACATCGACTGCTTTTGATGTTTAGCCAATATTTTAAAAAGTGAAGTGCCACATTGTTTTAGGGGTATTTTTGGTCTTTTCTCTAATGATTGCTACATTTGTTACTTTTATAAATAGCAAGTGAAAGTTTCAGAACACAGGGACATATCAATATGAAGGCTTTTATTTAAACTTTTTATTCTACTCAAAATGATATTTAAATACTTTACATCCATCACTATATTTCTTTCTCAGCAAATGGATTGCCAAGGGTCCTTCTCCTAATTATTTTAAAACTCCAGCCCTGTCTGGTGTGGCTCAGTGGATTGAGCACTGGCCTGTGAACCAAAGGATCACTGGTTCGATTCCCAGACAGGGCACATGCCTGGGTTGTGGGCCAGGTCCTCAGTAGGGGGAGCTCCAGAGGCAACCACACATTGATGTTTCTCTCTCTCTCTTTCTCCCACCCCCACTTTAAAAATAAATAAAATTAAAAATAAATAAATAAATGAATGAATGAATAAATAAATAAATAAATAAATAAGACTCCAAACAGCAATCGAGGGTCCACCTGATGCCAGTGTGGGTGGAGATGACCCTCAGATTTAATCAGAATTAGCTTTAGTGACTCTGAGTCAGAAATTGGGTTTGGGTGGCTGGCGGAAAGGTTAGAAGTGTTCTGGAGGAGGGGCCAGAGTAATAAGGGGAAGGGGAGGTCAGTGGTAACAGCTGTTTATGAACTGGTGTGAAAGGAGTTTAATGGGTAGACTTCCAGCAAGGTCAGCGTGCAGCCCCCTTGTCCTACCTCCTTTGTTAAGAGAGTTAACTTTACTAAAGTTGTGTTCCATCAGCCGCCTGCCACTGGAATTAACTCTGCCTCTTTTCCTGTGAAATGACCTAACACAGTTGGCGGTGATGACAACTAACTCACATTTTTCTCTTTGGGGTCAAGCTTCCTTTTTACTCTGGCAGAAACATTACAAAATTACAAAATAGAAAAATTTGCTACATTTTTCTTGGTGTGTAGCAACGCATAAAGACGGAAAGAATCCTACGAACTAATTTGCTTCCCTTAGGTATACTTGCATTGCCTCATAACTGTTGGAGTGACCCAAGCTTTGGGTCCTCCCCTAGTCCCAGTTTATCAAGTCCTTTTATTTACAAATGAAAAAGGCAGTATTTCACTTATTATGTCATTCATTCAACAAGTATTTATTGACAAACTTCTCTATGAGCTGGAATTGTTTCAAAGATAATGGCAGTGAGCAAGATAGGAGGGAAAAAAAATACCTGCCCTTACAGTCAATCCTGGTGGAAGTAAACAATAAACAAGATAAATAAGCCCAGTAAATGGTATATTAGAGAACTATTAAATGCTGATCATAAATATCAGGCTGGGAAGAGGGGGAAGCATTGGAGGTCAAGGAGGAACCCATTGGAAAGGTAGGATTTGAGCAATGGTCTGAAGAAAACGAGGGAGTGAGGATATATCAAGTTATTAGAATAGCATTCCAGGCACAGAGAAGAGGAAATGCAACCATCCTGAGGCAGGAACTCTCCTGGCACATCTGAGGAGCTACATGAAAGCTAACGTGGGGCACTAGAGCGAGACTCCATGCTAGGAGAAGGTGGTCAGAGAGAGAGGGGGGCCAGGCTGTCAATGGCCTTCGAAGTCATTGCAAGGACTTTGACAGTTCTCTGCTAATTGGGAAACTATGAGCAGGTTTTGAACAAAGGGACCTGACCTGACTTGTGTTTTAACAGGGTCCTTTTGCTGCTATGTTCAGAAAGAATCTAAGGGAGCAGTGTGGAAGCAGAGTCCAATTTACAAGTTCTTGATGCTAATTTGGACTGTGTGGTAGCCATCAGTAAAGATGAACCAATAGGATGTTCTTAATGTGATGTGTGAGAGAGAGGAGATGAGGGTGACTCCAGAGTCATTGTCCTGAACAAATGGAAGAATGCTCTTTATTGAAACAGAAAACTATAAGAACAGGATTAGTTTGAACAGAAGGAGGGAGAGGATGGATTATCAGGATCTCAGTTTGAGACCTGCCAAGTTTGAAATGGTCTTGGACATCAAGTGGAGCTCAGATAGAGGCCCAGGATGGAGGCCCAAGTTAGGAATTTATCAACATGTATATAATGTATAAAACCAAGGGAACAGAGGAGTTTTCCAAGAGAGCGAGCATAGATACTAAAGAGAACATGCATGTCCAAGAACTGAGATGAAAAGCCACCAACAATGAAAACAGAGTTCAGATCTGTAAGAGTCAGGAATGTGGTAACTTGGAAATACAAAAAAGAGGATTCTAAGAGAGTAGTCAGCCCTGTTTGATGCTGCTACTAGATCAGATAAATTAGTTCTAAGAAGTAACCACTGATTTAGTTCTAGTGGAGGTCATTGATGACTTTGATGGTAATAGTTGGAATGGATCAAAGGTTGGAGTAATCTGATTGGAAGCGTTCAAGCGGAAGCTGGAAAATTGAAGACAAAAACAATGAATCACTATTTGAAGCAGGTTTGCTGTCAGAGAAAGAGCGAGGCGACACGGCTATGGGCCAGCCTGATGAGCCAGAATGGTCATAGTTCTGCTGACAGTCACATGCTATGAGTGTGAGCATTAGCTCTGCATAGAGTCAGTGACCTCAAATGACCTTGCCTAGGATAGACATATTGATTTCTGAAATGTTTGTCATTGATACATTAGTCCTAAAAAGAGAAAGATTAATCAAATCACCTTTATTTCTTTAAAAAATTTTTATAGAGGGAAAGGGAGGGAGAAAGAGGGAAAGAAACATCAGTATGTAAGAGATACATCAATTGGTTGCATTTTCTCGCCTGCAACCTAGGCATGTGCCCTGACTGGGAATCAAACTTACAACCCTTCACTTCACAGGCTGGCACTCAATCCACTCAGCTACGTCAGCCAGGGCAAACCAGTTTTCCTAATGTACAAATATTCTTCTCTTTTTTACCTCTTATGTCCAATATTTTCTCCAGATTTTCTTTGAAAGTTAGTTTTTAATTGTATTGGTTAAGACTCCTCTACATTATAATTATTTGTTTGCATGTCAGACTCCCATCCAGGCCTAAGTTTCTTGAAAAGAACAACATTTTATTTCTCTTTATATATCCATCTCATAGCTCAGCTCCTGGCACATGGCAGACACTCCACAAATGTTTTTTTGAATGAAAACTTTTATGTTCCATATTACCATATGATGCATTTGAGGTAAAGTTAGTGTCTTCCTAAAGTTTGCTATTAATTTCTAAACAGATTTTTGTTTGGTCCTTTTGTTTTCCATAGAGCTCCTGTGGGTCAGACATGGTGAGAACAGGCTCTCTGAAGTTCAGTAGCACACCCCTTGGGAATTCATCCTTGAAAAAGACAAAGCGAAAGGCACCTTCTCCACCCTCCAAAATGCCTCTGCATCAAAGTGATGAAAATAGTCATGTGACTGGTAATGCTATTTTTCTCACTGACATTAATTTGTATTTTGTTTAATATAGACAGTAGAAATGATATAGGTTATAAATTATGTCTTTTTATTAACAGTAGTACTTAAACATAGGCTTTTAGTTAGTTTTAATAACACTAAGTCCCTATTTATTTTACTTAAACACCTTTTAAAAATTTGTACAGCTCCACTATCCTAATGAGTTTGTGGTAATTTGTACATCTGTTCTGAAAGATCCAGCCATTTCAGGATTGACTACATGCAGGAATGCAAATCTAAGTGGATTAGTAAAACGGCCATCTCTTACTGAATTATATAAAAATAAGTGAAGCTACTAAGGAGTTGTTTCCTTTGTGAATGTGACTTGTTTCTAAGTTGTGCTGCTGCTGTGTTCTAGCCCTGCAGTCCATTCATGCAGACAGCGTTTCAGAGGCAAGCTCTCCAGAGGGACTGTCCAGCCCAGGTA